>JBBPUL010001064.1:0-11943 GCA_038094675.1 Spongispora temasekensis
GGAATATTGACAAAGCACTAGTAGTTAGACTTGGTTAGTAGGAAAACATTGGTTAGTCTAGGTTAGAAATATTGGCAAAGCACCAGTTATACTTGGTTAGTCAGAAACATTGGTTAGTCTGGGTTAGAAATATTAGCAAAGCACTAGTTAGACTTGGTTAGTAGAAAAACATTGGTTAGTCTGGGTTAGGAATATTGGCAAAGCACCAGTTATACTTGGTTAGTAGAAAAACATTGGTCAGTCTAAGTTAGGAATATTGGCAAAGCACTAGTTATACTTGGTTAGTAGGAAATATTGGTTAGTTTGGGTTAGAAATATTAGCAAAGCACTGGTTAGACTTGGTTAGTAGGAAAACATTGGTTAGTCTAGGTTAGGAATATTGGCAAAGCACTAATTAGGCCCAGTTAGTAGTGGAAAAATATTAATCAGTACTACCATTAGTTATCATGACACTATGATTACTATGATTACTATGAACACTATGAAACACTATGAATACTATGGCACTATGACACTATGAGTACTATGAGTACTATAATTACTATGAAACACTATGAATACTATGAACACTATGACACTATGGCACTATGATACTATGAGTACTATGATTACTATGAGTTACTATGAACACTATGAAACACTATGAACACTATGAGCACTATGGCGAAATCCTGGTTTTGCTGATGAAACCCACAGACACTTGCATGCATACCTGGATATCCAGTCAGAAAGACAGTGGCAACACCAAACCCTCAGCCACTATTTCATCAATTGCATTACTTGAGGAGGACCCTATATCCTGCCCTCAGCCACCAATTGCCCACTATTCTGAAGCTACCAAACTTGTGGAGAAAGCAGGAACTCAGACCTAAGATATTGCCCTACCCCTGGAGTACTCAGACTTTGCCAAAGTCTTCAAGGAAAAAGACTGTGAATCTCTTCCCCCATCTTGCCCTTACGATCATGAGATCAACCTTGATGAATCCTTTGTCCCAAAGATTGGAAAGATCTACCTCCTGTTCCCAGAAGAACAGAAGGCAACTGAAGCCTTTCTAGACAAAAACCTGCATTCTGAAAAAATTTATCCCTCAAAGTCCCCACAAGCCTCCCCTTTCTTTTTTGTCAAGAAGAAAGATGGCAAACTTCATCCATACGAAGACTATCAGTATCTAAATGAACACACCATCCATGATGCCTACCTCCTACTGCTCATCTCTGACCTTGTCGATAAGCTCAAAGGAGCAAAAGTCTTCACCAAGTTCAACATCCAATAAGGGTATAACAATGTACGTATCAAGGATGGCCACCAATGGAAAGGCACCTTCATCACCCACAAAAGCCTCTTCAAACCTATGGTCATGTTCTTCAGCATGAACAACTCCTCCTCTACCTTCCAATGGTTTATGAATGATTCATTTTGAGATATGATCACTGAAGGATGGCTCATTATCTACATAGACAACCTCCTGATCTTCTCCCCAGACAATGAATCCCACACAGAATGTACCTGCTGCATCCTCTAATGAATGATGGAGCTAGATCTCCATTTACACCTCAGCAAATGCAAGTTTGCCACCCCCGAGGTCGAATACCTCGGTATGATCGTCAAACCAGGAGAGCTTGCTATGGACCCCATCAAGCTTGACAGCATTGCCTCCTGGCCCATTCCTAAGAAAGTCAAGGATGTATGTTCCTTCCTAGGATTTGCAAACTTTTACCAGCATTTCATCCCCTTGTGCTCTAATGTCACTCATCCACTCATCAACCTCACAAAGAAAACCACTGCATGGCTCTGGACACCCCAGTGTCAAACCTCCTTTGATGAGCTTAAAATGCTCTTCCTTTCATGACCTATCCTTCACCTCCCAGACCTCTCTAAACCCTTTGCAGTAGCCACTGACACATCACATGATGCCACTGGAGCTATTCTCCTACAAACTGATTTGAATGGGGATTGGCACCCCTGTTTCTACCTCTTACAATCATTCTTCCCAGCAGAATGAAACTATGACATCTTTGACCGAGAACTCCTGGCCATCATCCGTGCTCTCAAGTCATGGTGCCACTATCTTCATGGCTCTCAATTCTCTGTCCAGGTCTTCATGGACCACAAAAACCTGACATACTTCTGCCAGCCCCAGAACCTCAACCACTGACAGGCACATTGGCTTCTTGATCTTGCAGATTTCGATCTCAAGATGACCCATATCCCCAGCTCCCTACTCTCCAGCCCTGACACCCTCTCCCACCACCCTGACCAACTCTCCTCTGAGTCAGATAACCAAGCTGTCACCCTCCTCCCAGAAACCCTCTTTATCCATGTCATCGATGCTGTCCTCACCACCGCTATCCAGAAGAACTCCACTAATGACAAACTCATCACCTGCCTCCGCAGCAACCTCGAGGATCCCACCACTGCCCCAAATCTCTGAACCTATCCGACTGGCAGTTTAAAGAAAACCTGCTCTGCTACAAAGATCATGTCTATGTCCCAGAGCCTAACCAGCTCGATATCATCACATGTGCATACAACCACCCTATGGCTGGCCACCCCAGATACCTGAAAACATGTCAACTGATTGTCCACAACTTCTGGTGGCCTGGTCTCGCCATGCAAGTCCATCGCTATATTGATGGCTGTGCTATCTGTCAGCAAAACAAGGCTAATACTCACCCCACTGTCCTCCCGCTCTCCTCCATTAAATCCCTCACCTCACGCCTATTCCAACAGGTTTCCTGTGATCTTATCACTGACCTGCCTTTGTCTAACAGATTTAATAGCCTGTTGGTTGTGGTCAACCACAGGCTTACTAAGGGGGTAATTCTCTGCCCTATAAAGAAACATATCACCACTGAGGGAGTGGCAACCCTCTTTTTTCACAAAGTCTACCATCATTAGGGCCTCTACAACAAGATCATCTCTGACTGTGGCCCACAATTAAGTTCATCAGGGAGCTTGGAAATATGACCTGTCCCTATCTACTGCATACCACCCATAGTCCGATGGTGAAACTAAACATGTCAACCAAGAAGTTAAGATGTACCTTCGGATCTTCTGCAGTAACAACCTAACCACATGAGCTGATCACATCACCCACATGGAATTCATGCACAATCACTGCCCCCACTCTGTCACTGGCAAATTACCATTCTACCTCATGTACGGCTTCAAACCTCATGCTCTTCTCACAGTTCTAGCAGAGACACCACTCCCTGCCCTAGAAGAACGCCTCAAGGCCTTGTCCATAGTAAGGGACAAGGCACTTGCCACCTATGAACTTGCATGCCAGGTGATGGCATTCCGAACTTGCTGTTCTTTCGCCCCTTTTGCCAAGGGAGACAAGGTGTGGTTAGAAGCAAAGAACCTCAATCACTGCATCATGAACCCCAAATTCACACCCAAGAGGAAAGGACCCTTTATTATCACAGATGTCCTATCCCCCTTGACTTATAGACTCTGACTTCTAATGACATGGAAGATCCACCCCATGTTCCACACTTCCCTTTTATCACCCTATCGTGAAAACAGTGTCCATGGCCCAAACTTCCCAGCTCCACCCCCGGAGCTAATAGAAGGTGAAGAGGAATATGAAATTGAGAAGGTTCTGTGCCATAGAGAAACAACACACTCCTGCATGTTCCTGATCCAGTGGAAAGGATACACAGCTGAAGAAGACTTCTAGGTTCCAGAATGGAACTTGAAAAATGTGAAGTCCACCCTCCAGGAGTATAAAAACCTCCACCTGAAGGCTTTCCCTCCCTTAAAGCAATAGCTTTCTCCTTTCACAATGCCCACTACTTGCTTTGCTCCCTCTCCTCTTCACTCTTTATTTACCATGTCTGATGTCTTTACCTCAACTATCTCGTCTCCCTCATCCTTGTCCATTTTAGTACCTCCTATGAAGGACAATCTTGCTTCGCCGCCATGTACCCCTTCTCTGCAGATGGCTCACCCTCCTCATCATGAGGATGTGGTGGTGATGGCAACAGATGGTGCACCTTCTAGCCCTGGCGCTTTATATACCCTTCCTGTCCTTGAGCCACCTGCCGACCTCCAGACCCCCGTAATTTCTGTGGATATTCCCCTCCATGCCCACACCCTCCAGTCTTCGGACCCTACTGATGATGAGTGCAGTGCACTCCATGAATACCTCACTGACCCCTCATCTTTGTTTTTCCTCTTGTTCATGATTTATCTCCAGCTGAAGTGCCTCCCTCATCTTTTTTCATCACTCATTAGCAACAACCATCATGGTATCTCTTTCATAGGCACCTCTATCTAGGCTATTCACTCTAGGACTCTTGGACATGTTCACAAGCTGGCTCACCAGCTTAGATACCTCGAGTTCATCCAAGATGTTGATAGGTACCTCCAAGAAACCACCACAGTCACCATCCCCACCAATATCACCATCTCTACTTACATTGTCCAGTCTCCCTCTCCATCACCCTCAGAGATCATCCATGATTCCATCTCTGCAACTAATGGCACACCCAGCACCTCATCCTCCCCTCTTGACCTGATGGAAGCCCTAGCCATCAATGCCCTCCAGGCCTGCTTTGACCAAATCCAAGGGGCCACAGTCCAACGACACATCCTTCAGGATGATTTACCCTACTCCAGTGACCACCACTGATACTGTGACTCTTGCTTCATGTGTCACAGGCTCAGACACATCAGGGTATACTGCCCCCACTACACATGCCCCTTCTACTGCTGCCATTCTCCTGGTCACACCCAAGCCACCTGCCCCTTCTATAACCATCGCTCCCCACCGGGGTCCTCTTTCTTGTCCACCTTCTCCCACAGTTCCCATCAGTCCCGGGGTTCCTTTCAGTTCTGTGCCTCCTGCACTTCCAGCTGCTCTCAGCACTCTGGCCGTATGCTTCCAGTCTCTCCGCCTAGGCCCCCACCAGCATTAGATGAGGATGACGACTTCCTCTTTGACTCAGTCAGAGAAAGCAACATGTGTGGATCACCAGTTGGGTCTTGCAGAGGCTTATAGAAAAGTCTCACTAGGGTTTCGACCCCACTAAGGGGGTAATGTTATGATCGGCCCATTTTTCTCTTCATTCTCACTTCTCTTTGCACTGTATTACTTAAACATGCACAGCTCTTCAATTAGTCACTGTTATGGCTGTGTGTTCTCCTTACTGCTGACTCAGATATTCTGCGATGTTCCATGTAGTTCTATCATGCACAGCTTTCTGACTTGTTTCATGCTGTGCATGACTCATTTCTCTTACCTCCAGTTACTTCTTTTGGATCACTCTCTTATCGAGCTGTAGCACTGTTGGTCTATGTGCAGAACTCTTACATATAAATAGAAAGTAGCACAAGCAGTGTATCCTTAGCTCGAGCCTACTTGAGATAGCAATCTATTGCATCTTTGACCCTCTCACTCCCCTTTGCTCTTCCTTCGAACCACTTGGCCTTGTAGCATCTTTGCTTGAGGATACTCTGACTTCGTCTTTGATGTCACTACATACTCGCCAAGGTGGACTAGTGACTAGTCTCCTTGCATTGTGCTTAGGACCTATGCCCCTCATCTTTGTCTCACAGCTTTAGGTTTTGCATCAAGTCTATGGCTGACGCTACCCACACCTGTTGTAACAAATATCAAAGTAGTTTTTCCTGACATATCAAGACTTAAAATTTAGTATGAATAGAAGTATTTAGAGGATTGCAATTGTAATTAATAAACTAAAATTTGCAATGTCAATATCTAAGACTAACTAAAATTTGGCTGATCTGACAGGCTCAAATTAACAGCATAGATCTAGGGTAGTGAATGCTCAATGAAGGCACCAAAGTCCTCCCTTGCTTTTATAACTGCCTCCAGTCTTCTAGACATGCTTTCTATCAATATATGACACTCCTCAACCTCTATCTTCCTCCATTCCACTGCAACTCTTTCCCAGAGCTCTAAAACTCCTTTGGAAGGGTTTTATAGACATTGAGCTTCTTTTTGAGATTTTGCCAGAGATGCTCAATAGGGTTGAGGTCTGGAGATTGTGCTGGTCAGTCAAGGACCTTAAACTCCTTCAGAGTCAAACCAATTCTTGGCCCTTTTAGAGATGTGCTTAGAGTTATTGTCCTGTTGAAAGATGATTCTCTCCTTAAGAATTCCATAGTTTTCCATGCTAGAAAGCAAACTATGTTCCAGAATGGAAACATATTGCTCAGCATTCATCTTATCCACCACCTCTGCAAGAATCCCTACTCCATTCCAACCCATGCACTTCCAAACCATTAAGGAACCACCTCCAAACTTGACTGTTCCCTGTATCTCCTTCTCTTACAATGGTTGTTCTGCTACTTTCCATGTATACTGCCTTCCATCTGACCCAATCCTATTGATTTTGGTCTCATTCAACCAAATAACCCTCAACCAGTCATCTATAGTCTAGTTTTGATGCTTGAGAGCAAAGTTTAGCCTTTGATTTCTATGCATAGCAGATAAAAGTGGCTTCTTCTTTTTAACTACAGCCTTTAAAGATGCAGACTTTAGCACCCTGCAAATTGTTTGACAAGTGACAGGTGAGGATAATGCTATATTGATGAGATAAGTGGCTTGAATAGCATTGTCAGCTTTTCCAGAGATAATACTAGACACAATTCATCTCTTGTCAACAGAAGAAAGCTTGGAAGGGCATTCAAGCTTAGTGTTCTTCTTGTCTGGATTTATCTCTTTGATAACCCTAGCCACAGTAGACTTTTCTAGACCAGTCTTGGAAGAGATTTGGTGAGCAAAGAAGCCAGAATTAGAGAGAAAAAGGATATTGGCTCTAATAGAGGCAGAAATGGATTTCATAGTGAAGCATAGTTAACTAGAGTGAAATGCCTATAATTTATATTGCTTAGAGTTATGTTATTTATGTAAGAACATAGGTCCAAAGTATAAAG
Organism: Spongispora temasekensis; assembly: GCA_038094675.1. Classification (NCBI taxonomy): domain Eukaryota; kingdom Fungi; phylum Basidiomycota; class Agaricomycetes; order Boletales; family Boletaceae; genus Spongispora; species Spongispora temasekensis. The sequence goes on from JBBPUL010001064.1 coordinate 6,908, forward strand.
TCCATCAGAAAATGTCAGATTGTTATGTTATGTATCAAATAATGAGTGACAATATTAGGGTCACAAAAGTATTCCAATGAGCTATCATAGTAAAATTAATATATCTTGATACCATGGAAACCTAGTCACATGACCATTACTGCATTATTTTAGACAAGATTAGGGCTGTTGATGACTCTGCAAGTGTTTGTTCTTATTTGTTGTAGTTCTCTCATCAACTCAAAATCATTGCAAAACTGTCTAACTTTTGTAAGCCACTATAAGTTCTAAACTAGCTATTAGTGGTAATTAGCATGTTGCCAACCTTCCTCATGAGGAAGATGCTAAAGTTGATGGGCTGCTGAAGCAGTTGTAGGGCATAGTACTATTGCAGATGGAAAGAATGCTATTGCAGGTATTGAGTGGAATAGGGTTGAACTGCCTCTTCTTGTAGTCTGAGAGGAGCAATTGAAGCATTTTGTCCATGTCACAATGTTGAGCATTTTCAAAATATTATTTGAGATTTTGGAGACTCCGAGTTGGTTGGAGACTTGGACATTGTATGTTTAGAAATTCAATTTCCAGAACTTCTGTATAATTGAATACAAGGTATTTAGGTATTTACAAGACTTCAGAAGCATACATAATACACATGTATGTTAGGTCCTTGAAAGTACTAGCCAATTCACTGACCAACATTATTCTTGTAAGGTCTTAAGTTTAGCAATTGCCCAAACCAGTAGGAAGGCTTGTTATCACCATAAAGGCTCTCAGACAATGCCTGAACTCACAATGCATATAAACATGCCTTTATAACACACCAATTCTTGTCATGACCTGCCATGCCTTTGCACTTCTAGAACATGAACAAAAAACTAATTTTTTCCTTCTAGCATCCCAGTGCATCCACTTGCAGCCACTCATTCAATGGTAGTTCCTTGACTAGTTGAGCTTTGTCATAGTGGAGACAGATCTATGTAAGAACCCAGATAAACAATTCAGCATCATGTGCATAGGCAGGTTTGATTTGGCCTGTCATTCCTTCTGAAGTCATTAGCAAACTAACTATGTCTCTTCTAGTGTTTCAGTGAATTCCAGAAATTCCAGACCTCCAGTCCAGCAGATCCAGACTTCCAGAGAATTCCAGGCTTCTAGTACTTGACAAAATTCCAACCCTTCTAATCTGACTAAATACAGCCACACTAACCAAACACAACCATACTAATCAAATACAGCCATACTAACCAAATACAGCCACACTAACCAAACACAAACATACTAACCAAATATAAACATACTAACCAAACACAGCCACAATAACCAAACACAGCCAATTAATCAAACATAACCATACTAACTAAATACAGCCACACTAGCCAAATATAAACATACTAACCAAACACAAACATACATACTAATCAAATACAAACATACCAACATAGCCACTAATCAAACACAGCCACACTAACCAAATACAACCACATTAACCAAATGCAAACATACTAACCAAATACAAATATACTAATCAAACAGAGATATACTAATCAAATATAGTAATGCTGACATAATATAGCTACATTAACCAAATACAGCCACATTAAAATATAACAACACTAACCATACTAACCAGTATACTATTGTATTTACAGTGAGGTGCGAAACTATTGCAGTGCCTAACCTCAAACTGGGGTGTGTAGCACCCTGCAATCACTCATGGGAATGTCACTTTGCTTTGGTGGGAACAAACAAAGTACATACCCTTGGCTACAACATTATCCCCAGGATCATGTGATTTGGTTCACACACTTCCAAGATACATCCATTTCAAAACAGCAATACCATTGCAATAGTTTTGCACCTTCTGATATGTTGGATATATTAGTTCTTGGTATAACATCCCTTTGCCTTGATAACTGCCTGAACCCTTCTAGGCATGCTCTCTATCAACTTCTGACACTCCTCAGCTAATATCCCCTCCCAATCAACCTAAACTCTCTCCCACAATTCATGAATCCCCTTAGGAGAAGATTCATGATCTGCTAGTCTCCTTTTGAGGTAACCCCAAAGATGCTCAATGGGGTTAAGGTCAGGAGATTGTGCAGGCCATACCATAGTGTGAAAATACTGCTCATGAAGCCAATCCTTCACCTTCTTGCAAGTATGCTTGAGGTCATTATCCTGCTGAAAGATAATGTCAGAAGGATCAAGACCATAAAACTGCAGAGAATCTAGCAGTTCATCCTTCAAAATCTGAAGGTAAAGGTCTCCATCCATTCTACCATCAATCTTGATAGCATAGCCAACTCCCTGCCAAGTCATACACCTCCACATCATCAAAGAACCACCTCAAAACTTGACTGTATCTTCCACCACCCTATCACTGAGCCCTTTTTCCACACCCACTTGCCCCCATCTGACCCTAGGCGATTTATTTTGGTCTCATCAGACCATACTACCTTCTTCCAGTCCTCCAGAGTCCAATCCTTATGGGCATAAGCAAAGTCCAAATGAGCCTTGTGATGCTTGACTGAAAGAAGAGGTCGTTTTAACTTGACCACAGCTTTCATACCTGTCTTCTTCAAGTGTCTGCATACTGTGGAAGTAGAGAGAGGCTGGCTGACTATATTTGTGAGTGCCTTAGTAACCTGAACAGCATTCTCTGCCTTTCCAGAGGAGATGAGATGAATGGCATGATGGATATTAGCAGAGGAAAGCTTGGATGGACGATCTCCAGCAGTGTTCTGAAGCTCAGAATGCTCTTTAGAGCATATTCTAGATATGGTAGACACATGGAGACCAGTAGAAGATGCAATGGAGTTGGCAGATTGACCAGTATCAAGCATAGAGAGGATGGTGTGTTTTTGAGCAGAAGAGATGGATATTATGATGGTTGTGATTGGAAACAAAGATGCATATGAACTATTTTGAACTCAGACATATTCCTACTATGTGTATCTTTGTTTGCATGACCAAACATAACCACATAACACTTGACTTCAATGTGCTGAGTGAAGGGTGCAAAACTATTGTAATGGTATTGCTGTTTTGAAATGGATGTATCTTGGGAGCATGTGAACCAAATCACATGATCCTGGGGACAATGTTGTAGCCAAGGGTATGTACTTTGTTTGTTCCCACCAAAGCAAAGTGACAGACATTTCCATGAGTGATTGCGAGGCACTGCACACCCCAGTTTGGGGTTAGGCATTGCAATAGTTTTGCACCTCACTGTAGTTAGTATAGCTATATTTGGTTAGTGTGGCTGTATTTGGTTAGTGTGGCTGTGTTTGGTTAGTATGTTTGTATTTGGTTAGCATGTTTGTGTTTGGTTAGTATAGCTGTGTTTAGTTAGTATGGCTCTATTTGGTTAGTAAGGATATATTTGGTTAGTATGGCTATGTTTGGTTGGTATGGCTGTATTTGGTTGGCATGATACTATTTGATTAGTGTGGTTTTATTTGGTTAGATTTGATTTGGTCTGGTTAATTTTGGTTAGTGTGGTTGTGTTTGGTTAGTGTGGTTTTATTTGGTTTTATTTGGTTAGTCTGGTTAGATTAGATTAGATTTAATTAGTATTGTTGTATTTGATTAGTTACAATGGGTTATATATATCTAATGGTTGATAGTAGTAGATATGTCCATAGATGTGAGATGGTTTTGTTACCAGATCAATGAATATGGTTAAGCACATGAGTCTTTGTAACAGTCATGGTTGGGGACCACACTAGAAAAAGAGTTACATACTATTAGCATTTGTACATATAGTAGTTGAAATAAAAGTCAGTGTATAATAATTAGTAGTTAATGAATAAAATCAAGATAGTGATAGTACATTAGTAAGCTGACAATTCAAATAATATTTTACATTCACTTTGAATATATTCTGGAAAGTCTGGAAAGTCTAGAAAGCCTGGAAGCTGGAAGCCTGGAAGCTACTGGCCAGATTAAGGACAGTTTGCTGATATGGTGAACAGCTCTACTAGAGACATGAATGGGATAGTCCCGGTGTGGTCATTCCCTGTCAAACCAGGACCCAGCATCACCAAGTCAAAGTCATTCAGCATGCCCACAACAAGGCTGTCTCCTTCAATAACATCATGGTGATGAACACTGTTTTCCCACAGTGCGAGGTGACCTGTCAATATCAGTCAGTATGAGGTTTCATCCGAGCATGCAAAAGAAGGTCACATTTTATGGTGTTCCACCACTGGCAGCACTTCAAGAACTGATCACCATCCAGAGCCGAAACTGGAGTCAATCTCTGGAAGATAATCATGAAGAGTACCCGAGACCCATCTTTTGGCAGACGGAGACATTCCCGAATGATGGATGTAAATGAATTCGAAAACCTGTGATTGAATACCATCGCAGGAACGTGATCTTGCACTTCCTTATGTGTCTTTGCAATTTCATAAACTCTCTTCAAATCTCTGGTTCACTTTTGCGAGATTCTTCTACCAATCATCTCAACTCTGCTGAACATCCTTATGACTTGCTTGAGTCTACCGCTACTAATGCAAAAGAAAAAAAGGTTCAACTGGCGAGAGGTCCGTGCTGCTATCGAGTTCAAGACCGGTTCGAAGAAATCTCCTGCGAGTTATACCGCGGAGAAGCATATCCTTCCCAGCAATCGGCGCAAATATCTCATCCAGAAAGATCAAGAGATCGGTAGTGACGGCAATGTAGCCAAAGGTCAAGGCGAGCCAAACGAAGAATCAGAACCTAGTTCCAAGCGTCGGAGAGTCGATAGCGTGGGGCCTAAGGATGTCGCCGCACAAACTGGAACGTATGCGGCCGAGATGTTCGCATCCCATGTTGGTCGCCAACATGTCTTCTGCCTTGCTATCATCGGTGCGTGATCTCGCTAGCGTGCATGGATAATTTAACCTCACTCCTTGGTGGTCCCAGGGGACCTCTTATACCTTTGGCATTACGACCGTCAAGGCGCCATCCAGTGCTCTGCACTGAACTTTACCCAAGACCTTCCTCGCTTCCTAGTGCTCCTGCTTGTCATGCAGCGGTTCGAGAACCAACACTGGGGTCTGAAATCCGAAGTT
>JBBPUL010001065.1:0-11942 GCA_038094675.1 Spongispora temasekensis
TGCAATAGATTGCTATCTCGAGTAGGCTCAAGCTGGAGTTACATGCTTGTGCTACACCTCTATATATACATGTGGGGGACGTGCACGGACCAGGTCTAAGTAGAGCCTCAAAGACGAAGGAAGACATAAAGAGAAAGAGGATAAGCATCTATGAGTAATCCGCAGTATGAATGAGTAAGAAGAAGACTGTGGATTGGAAATAAGAAGCAAATGCGCAGCAGAGAAGATCAGAAGAGAATGTGCTGCAGCACGAGGACTGCGGGAGCAGTAGAAGAGAAGCTCGGGTGAAATACCTGAGATAAGGATAAGCGACACGAGGTGTCGGAAGCAGTAAGTGAAACAAGGAAGCGAAGAAGGCACTCAGTGCCAAAAGGAAGAGTCCAAGAGAGAAGGAAGCGGCATGAGCCAACGAGGGATGTTGGCGAAGGGACAACAGCGAACTGGGGCGATACGCAGTATTGGAGACCACAGGTCCAGGGGAAAGGTGGTGGGTATATGCCAGTAGGACGACCGGCAAGGCATAGGTGAACCAGTGGGGACGGCTGGTGAGACGTCTAGAGGCACAATGAGAGGCGCCACGGCTAAGACAAGGAGAAAAGAAGAGGGGCCATAGACCAATCGTAACATTACCCCCTTAGTAAGGGTGAGTTCCCAACGAAACCCTAATGAGTCCTCAGCTAGAAAACTCGAAAGCCCAAGGTGATGATGAGGCAAGTCAAGGAATCGTCAATAACTCGTGAAGGAATGGGGCGATCGGGGAGAGGGTTGGGGGGATGGAAAGAGCGTGACGAGGGGATTCTGTTGATATAGAAATCGAACAATCCGGTACAGCGGATCATAAGATATGGGGACGCGAAGGCGACTGATCAGTTGGCAGGGGAGGGCGGCGAGTGAAAGGAAGCACAGTTTAGGGATACTCATGTGCGGGAGTGGTGGGGACATGACGTGGGGATACTGGGGTATAGGCACAGCAGGAAGGGTCCAAGCAATGACCAGAGACGAGGACTTTACACTACCATTCTCTGCTGTGGCAGGGCAGCATGGGTTGCGAGGACAGGGACCACTGGCAAAGGCTTCGGCCAGGATGAAGTGCTGGGGGTGTCGAAGAAAGATGACAAGAGAGGGGATAGGCCATGCAGTTTAACCTCATGCGGCCAAGGTCCATAGGGGGTATTGAAATGGACAAGGAGGAAGGCGATGAGGGGGATACGGATGAGACATGGGACATGGTAAGAGAGAAGCGTAGCGGTGAGGGGGCGAAGACGATGGAAGGCATTGTGAGGGAAGGAAGCTAATGCTTTTTGGGAGGGAAGGCCTTTGGGTGGAGGTTCTTATACTCCCAAAGGACGGACTTCGCATTTTTCAAGTTCCGTTCTGGAACCCAGGAGTCTTCTTCCGCGGTGTATCCCTTCCATCAGATCAGGAACATGCGGGAATGTGGTGTTCCTCTGTGGTGCAGAACTTTCTCAATCTCATATTCTTCTTCGCCTTCTATTAGCTCCGGGGGTGGAGCTGGGAAGTTTGGGTCGTGTATGCTATTTTCGCGATAGGGTGATAAGAGGGAAGCATGAAACACGGGGTGAATCTTCCATGTCGCTGGGAGTCAGAGTTTATATGTCAAGGGGGATAGGATGTCCATGATAATGAAGGGTCCTTCTCTTTTTGGTGTGAACTTAGGGTTCGCGATGCGGCGGTTGAGGTTCTTCGCTTCTAGCCACACCTTGTCTCCCTTGGCGAATGGTGTAAAGGAGTGGCATGTACGGGATGCCATCACCTGGTGTGCAAGTTCATGCGCGGCGAGTGCTTCGTTCCTTGCTGCAGATAAAGCTTTGAGGCATTCTTTCAGGGCAGGAAGTGGCGTTTCTGCGAGGATTGTGGGGAGGGCACAAGCTTCGAAGCCGTACATGAGGTAGAACGGCAATTTACCAGTGACAGAGTGGAGGCAGTGGTTGTGCGTGAATTCCGTGTGGGTGATATGATCAGCCCATGCGGTTGGGTTATTTCCGCAGAAGATCCGAAGGTACGTCTCGACTTCTTGGTTGACACGCTTGGTCTCTCCGTCGGATTGAGGGTGGTAGGCAGTAGACAGGGAGAGGTCATATTTCAGGAGCTTCCCGAGCTCCCGAGCGAAGGTAGATGCGAATTGTGGGCCACGGTCGGAGATAATTTTGTTGTAGAGGCCCCAATGTCGGTAGACTTTGTGGAAAAAGAGGGTGGCTATTCCCTCAGCGGTGATTTGTTTCTTAGTAGGGCAAAGAATTACCCCCTTAGTAAGCCCATGGTCGACCATGACCAACAGGCTGTCAAAACCATTGGATAACGGGAGGTCCGTGATAAGATCACAGGACAATTGCTGGAATGGGCGCGAGGCGAGGGATTTGATTGGGGAGAGTGGGGGAACAGTAGGGTGAGTGTTGGCCTTGTTCTGTTGACAGATGGCACAACCCTCGACAAAGTGTCAGACCTGGGTGGCAAGGCCGGGCCACCAAAAGTCATGGGCGACAAGTTGACGAGTTTTTAGGTAGCCGGGGTGGCTGGCAGAGGGGTGGTCAAGAGCGCATTGAATAACTGCAAGGCAGTCAGGTTCGGGGACATAAATGCGGTCTCAATAGCAGAGGAGGTTTTCTTTGAATTGCCAGTCGAAGAGATGGTTATGGAGGTTCAGGGTGGTGACGGGGCCCTCAAGGTCTGCGCGGAGGCGGGTGATGAGTTCATCGTTAGCAGAGTGTCTTTGAATAGCCGTTGTGAGGACAGAATCTACGACTCGGACATAGAGGGTTTCCAGGAGTAGAGTGACAGCCTGGTTGTCAGACTCGGACGAGAATTGGTCGGGACGACGGGAGAGAGCATCAGGGCCAGAGAGCAGAGAACTGGGGATGTGGGTCATTTTGAGATCAAAATCTGCGAGATCGAGGAGCCATCATGCTTGGCGACAGTTGAGGTTTTGGGGCTGTCAGAAGTATGTGAGGTTTTTATGGTCAGTGAAGACCTGTACGGGGTGTTGTGAACCACGAAGGTAGTGTCGCCAGGCTTTAAGGGTGCAGATAATGGCTAAGAGTTCCCTATCAAAGATATCGTAGTTTCGTTCTGCGGGGGAGAACGACTGGGAAAGGTAAGAACAAGGATGCCAGTCTCCGTTCGAGTCTGTTTGGAGGAGAATAGCTCCGGTGGCATCATGTGATGCATCGGTGGCTATGGAAAAGGGTCTGGAGAGGTCTGGGAGGCGAAGGATGAGTTGGGAGAGGAAAAGCCTTTTGAGCTCGTCGAAGGAGGTCTGGCATTGAGGAGTCTAAAGCCACATGGCGGTTTTCTTGGTGAGGTCGATGAGAGGGTGAGCGACATCTGAGTATGAAGGAATGAAGCGCTGGTAGAAGTTCGCGAATCCCAGAAAAGAGCACACATCCTTGACTTTCTTTGGGGTAGGCCAGGAGGCGATTCCGTCGAGCTTGATGGGATCCATGGCAAGTTCACCCGGTTTGACAATCATCCCTAGGTATTCTACCTCAGGAGTGGCGAATTTGCATTTGTTGAGTCGTAGGTGGAGATCTAATTCCATCATATGTTGGAGGACTCGGCAGGTGCGCTCGGCGTGGGATTTGTTGTCGGGGGAAAAGATGAGCAGATCATCCATGTAGATGACGAGCCATCCTTCAGTGATCATATCTTGGAAGGAATCGTTCATAAAACGTTGGAAAGTCGAGGGGGAGTTGTTCATGCTAAAAAACATGACCATGGGTTCGAAAAGTCCTTTGTGTGTGATGAAGGCACCTTTCCACTGGTGACTGTCCTTGATGCGTACGTTGTTGTAACCCCAATGGACGTCGAATTTGGTGAAGATGTTAGCACCTTTGAGTTTGTCGACGAGGTCAGAGACAAGGGGTAGGAGGTAGGCGTCACAGATGGTGTGTTTGTTTAGGTATCGGTAGTCTTGGCATGGATGAAGTTTACTGTCCTTCTTCTTAACGAAGAAAAAGGGGAAGGCTTGTGGAGACTTGAAGGGGTGAATTTTCCCAGAGCGAAGATTTTCCTCTAGGAAGGCTTCGGTCGCCTTTTGTTCCTCGGGGGACAAGGGGTAGATTTTCCCAATCTTCGGGACAAAGGACTCATCGAGATTGATCTCGTGGTCATAGGGTTGAGATGGGGGAAGGGACTCGCAGTCTTTTTCCTCAAAGACTTTGGCAAAGTCTGAGTATTCTGGGGGCAGGGTGACTTCCTGGGTCTGGGTTCCGGCTTTCTCCATGAGTTTGGTTGCTTCGGAGTAGCGGGCGATGGTGGTAGAGGGTAGAATATAGGGCCCTCCTCAGGTGATGCGGTTGATGGAGTAATGGCTAAGGGTCTGGTGTTGCCATTGTTTTTCCGATTGGATGTCCAGGTATGCATGTAGGTGTCTATGAGTTTCGGGAGTCATGTTGACACACCGAATCAAAGTTTCCCCAAAGCCTCGAAGAGGTGGGGCGTGGTAGTGAGAGTCGTGTCACTTTTGGTCAGCGACATAGGCATGGTAGAGGTCTGCGGACTGGTCGAGGACTTCGGGGATGGAGATGGTTTGCTTCTCCCAATCAATTGTTGGGTTAGCAAGATGGAGCCAAGGGAGTCCGAGGATAACATTTTCCTTTCCGCAGTTCATGAGGTAGAAGAGCACCTTTTGGGTAACTCCTTCCCCGACAGAGATGTAGAGCTCGGTAGAGAACAGAATGTCTCCATTAGAGTTCGCGGATTGGTCCACGTTTCGAACGCGGATAGGTTGTTCTAGGCGGGTGCGAGGGAGGCGATATTTTCGGGCAAAAGCCCAGTTAAGACAAGAAATTTCTGCTCCAGAGTCAACGAGAGTGGGGGAGTCGACGACTTTCATAGTGTGCGATGGTACCACGAGCTAAATAGGGATGCGCATAGCTCTATTTGATGTGGATACTAGTACAGGCACACAGGAAACAAAACGTTGGGGAGGTACTTGCGTTGAAGGAGTCCTCCCTTTCAAAAATCCCTTATCCCCACTGCCTCTACATAAAGGTCTTCATCATCATCTTCGTCCGCAAGACCTGGTACTTCTTCCTCAGCTTTGGCGACTTTTCGGTCAGCTTTGGGGCATGGGGGGAGATCTTTGAAGGTTGGGCATTTGTTGGAGAAATGGCCCGATTTCCTGCATTGGAGGCAAAGTCCCTGTTTGAAGCAGCATTCTCGCTCTTCAGGGGTGAGTTTTGGAATGCGGATGGCGTTCACATCCATGGCGTTTGGATCTTTTTCGCGAGTAGGTTGAGTGGGACGAGGGACGAAGGTGGGGGTTGAGGAATGCTTGTGCTGGCAAGCAACAAGCTTAGCACGTTTGTGCTGATCGTCGAGATGAGAGGCATTCTTGATCCAATCATCAATGGTAGTGGAGACGGTGTCCATAAGGTACACCTTTTCGGAGAGTGAGGGGGGAATGCCGGTAGAAAAGTAATGGCAGATGGTGGCTGCCTCGTTGAGCCCTGCCAGGCTGACCTGGTTGCAAAACTCGGAGATATACTGGTTGAGGGTGTTGCAACCTCATTCAAACTCGCCTCCTTTTTCTCGTCTCAACAGTGTGGCACACCGCATTACGTAATATGACATCACTGGTCTAGACTGATCACGTGACATGACATCATTAATGACGTCAGAGGTCTGGACCTCCTTATCTCTTATCTATGACCTCATTAGTCTGGACCGCCTCATGGTAGACACATGTAGCTTACTAACGCCTCATGTATTTAATATGGTAGACAATATATAAACCAGGCCAAGAGTCGAGCTGTCCCCAGCTTCGACCTCTTGTGTCTTTGTGACCTAAGTCGCGGTCCCCCATCCTCAGTCCCTTTTTTCTTTGTGGTTAGTAGAGGCCGACGGTCGTGTCCTTGATAGGTCACTTCAGAGGGATGGTTGGAAGGTCCCATCACGTCGCTCATTGACGTGATAAGTGGCCAACCAGGTCAGGGCGTTGGCAGCGGTGTTGGGGCTCTCGAAGTGAGCCTTGAATTCTTTGACGAAGTCATCCCAGGACCCTAGGGCCATGTTGGTTCCTCACATGCTTTTCTCCGTGAAGGTATCTGCCCATGTGAGGGCATTCCCATCATTCATGAACAACAGGGCGAAACCGATTTTCTTTTCATCCGTCGAGTAAATGTTGACGTTGACAGCGAGGTATCATAGGACCGAGCGAAGCCAGGGCATGGCATCGCGTTGTTTGCCTGTGAAGGCCTTGGGTTGTGCGAGGCGAAGTTCGGTGGGTTTGGTGGACATCAGGGATGGAGGACTGGGTGGCGAAGGGGGTGTAGTGGTTCCGGAGCTGGGCAAGGGGGGCATGGTGGACCTCCAAGAGGGGGAGGTTACGAGGGGTGGTGGTGGTGGGCGGGGGTGCCGCTTCAACGGTGACAGAGGGGCCGAAATGGCTGCGATCTACAACAATGGTAGTCGCGTTTCGAAGAGCTTGAGCCTTTTGTTACGACAGGCGCGGGTAGCGTCAGCCGTAGACTCGATGCGCAACCTAAAGCTGCGAGGCGAAGACGAGAGGTGTAGGTCCTATGCGTAATGCACAGAGACTAGTCACTACTCCGCCTAGGCGAGTATGTAGCGACGTCGAAGTCGAAGACAGAGTATCCTCGAGCGAAGATGCTGCGAGGCCTAGTGGGACGAGGGGAGAGCAGAGGGGAGCGAGAGGGTCAAAGATGCAATAGATTGCTATCTCGAGTAGGCTCAAGCTGGAGTTACATGCTTGTGCTACACCTCTATATATACGTGTGGGGGACGCGCACGGACCAGGTCTAAGTAGAGCCTCAAAGACGAAGGAAGACATAAAGAGAAAGAGGATAAGCATCTATAAGTAATCCGCAGTATGAATAAGTAAGAAGAAGACTGTGGATTGGAAATAAGAAGCAAATGTGCAGCAGAGAAGATCAGAAGAGAATGTGCTGTGGCACGAGGACTGCGGGAGCACTAGAAGAGAAGCTCGGGTGAAATACCTGAGATAAGGATAAGCGACACGAGGTGTCGGAAGCAGTAAGTTAAACAAGGAAGCGAAGAAGGCACTCGGTGCCAAAAGGAAGAGTCCAAGAGAGAAGGAAGCGGCATGAGCCAACGAGGGATGTTGGCGAAGGGACAACAGTGAACCGGGGTGATACGCAGTATTGGAGACCACAGGTCCAGGGGAAAGGTGGTGGGTATATGCCAGTAGGACGACCGGCAAGGCATAGGTGAACCAGCGGGGATGGCTGGTGAGACATCTAGAGGCGCAATGAGAGGCGCCGCGGCTAAGACAAGGAGAAAAGAAGAGGGGCCATAGACCAATCGTAACACTGTGATTCCTACTGCTGCAAAGGCATATTCTGATCCAGATCTGGATACACCAGATTCAGTAAGCATTTGTATGGCCTCCTTGAGTACCACCTGTGCAGCATTCTGAAATGTGTATAATGGGTGGGGAGAGGAAAGCAAGACTGGGATGACATGACAGAAAAGGGTTTTGGCTCCCTGGTGTTACATGGGGAAATGTGACATGCTCAGAGTGGACAGAGTGGGACTAAGAGTGGATAGATCCAGAGGAACTGCCTGTGGGGGTTTGGTGAAGAGTTTGTGCCTGCTGAGCATAGCATGCAGCCTTGCTACTATGATCTACTTCTCCCTCAATGGTCTTCTGAATCATGGGCCAAAGTCTGGCCTTGGGGAGACCCCACAAGAGTGCATAGATTGCCTCTGTCTTGGTAGGCTTCGCACTCATTCGAGCCAGCATCTCAAGAGCATGGGTGTGAGCAGCAACATACTTTTCGGCATCAGCAGCTCCCTTCATCTGGAAACCAGCAATCTTTGTCCTGATTGAGAATTGGAGGGAGACATCCATGCAATCATAGTTGTCAGCTAGCATGATTCAGATCTCATGGGCTGTGATGTTAATATTGTCAGAGATGAGGGTGAGAATGGTTGAGTTAATTTTTCTCATAATGATGGATTTCGCCATGCCATCATCTTTTAGCCAGGCCTTGATCAACTCTCTTTCCTCCAGCGTGGGGGCCCCAAAGATCACTGGTTCTGGCATTACACTTCCCCATCTTGCTTCACTGCTCGAAGCTAAGGGTTTCCTGCCAAGGCATTTCGAAGTTTGTGTCGTCGCGTCTGTATGAGCGGGTGTCTCGTCTAACACGTCTGCTCAGGGCTCATAACCTGATAGACTAACACAAGCTTTGCTCAGCCATTGAGTGGATCAACGAGCTGTATTGTCGACTAACCTAACACAAGCTTTGCTAGGGTTTGTTATGTGAGTCGTGGAGAACTAGATAGCATAGCGAACAACATACCTCAGCTGTTGAGTGAATCAACAAGCTGAGGGAAAGAAGAAACAAAGATCCTCGAGGTCTAACCCCCGAGCAGTCTGACTAAGCATCGTCAAGAAGTAAGGCCCTGTACAGGTTGAATGTTAGTATGTCAGCAAATAGAAAATGACAACTTACCTTCACTTGTGTCCGCTGGGGGCTGTGCATGCACATGACCTACCGGGGCTGTAAGCCCGACACATTCGGCGCCAACCAAACGTCTCGTATCTCATGCCACGATCAACCTCAGATAATTCTAGATCAACAAGGTCCCATTCATCAGGGAGCCTGAGGTCTTGTCTAGTGCGAGGTATTGTCGACCCTGCCACCCTCCCATCAGGTGGTAACAAAGGCAAAGGAAAGGCAAATCGTCGCCCTCGTACTGTGTGGACCCTCAATGAAACTGGCGAATTCATTAAACTCCTCATTACCCACCATGCCTCTGCGGATGATAATGGCTTCAAAGAGGATACTTACAGAAAGGTGGCCGATGAATTGAATGCAAAGTTTCCCTTCCAACAAGTCCAGAAGACAGCCAAATCTTGTTGTGCGAAATGGAGCACTGTGTGTCACTTTTTTTTTTGTGAAAATAACACCTTGCTGATTTGGATCTTGTCAAAGATCAAGGGCAAATACAATCTGGTTAACGACATCAGAAATGCATCCGGCTTTCACTATGACGATACCAATGGTGCTTATGTTGATAACCACACCAAAGCAGCATGGGATTCGTTTTGCAAGGTAAATGACATCCATACAATTTTTCTTTTCCTGTCCTTATTTTATTTCCAGTCTCACGTAGGCGCTTCAAAATATGAGAATACTCCGTGGCCATATTGGAATGACGTTGCACCACTAATGCCAAGTGTCGCAAAGAGAGCGCATGTGTTTCGTCCAGGTCAAGCCACATCAAAGCAAGGCCAAAAGGACTCGAAAAGTATTGGCCCAGCAATCACTGTTCCCCCCGCCCCCCCCGCCCCCACTGGCACCACCGCGGCGCCACCAGGCCCCCACCCTCCTACTGTAGTTGCAGGGCCTAGTAGCGAGGCTGTGATGGGCTCTGATTTCAATGTTCAAATGACTACTGTAATGAACAATTCCATTCCCGACCCAAATTCCATCGCTCCTTCGACACCATCCTCGTACCTTTCTCCCCCATCTACCACAGTATCCAAAGGCAGCGTGATGACGAGTATCAGCCAGAAGCGGAAGGCATCAAGTACCATTGACTCAGCTGCAGCTTCGCAGATCTCAAAACGATCTCGCCCGCCGTCTGCTTCTGCGCAAGTGAAGGCCGAAAGAGATGCAATGATGCAGAAGCTGAACACGTTCCTTGATAGCATCGATCCCTCATTTTTGCAGCCAGTTACACTGGCCTCGTTGGAGGTACTACCGCAGGCGGAGAGGGAAGCTGGATCATTGCACGTACAACAACCCTCTCGAGATGCAGATTGTGATCAAGAAACTTCCCATCGCGCTGCCGACATTCTCGCATCATTGAATCTCGATCCAGATGTGACCAATGCCATCGCTGATTATATGTATAAAAAGGACCTGGAGAGCAAGATGCGAGTGGGCTTCTTTGTCCATTTTAATCAAGCCTCACGTGAGAGGTGGATCCAGAGGATGCTTGAGATACTCAAAGAGAGGGAAGAGAGTAAAAAGGCATAGCAGGGCATGGATTGTGCTGGGTAAATGTACTAACACATACATATTCTTGAATATCACAGTACATTGGTACTGGTAGTACTTATTCGAAACACTTGTACATGCGCCGTGTTGTATTCATGATTTACGAATCAATTCCCTGTACTCTGAGTTCCTCGTAGTAATCTTGCCATGTTGCATCTGCAACACGCTCACGCCGATCATCTGCCCTCCGTCGTTCTGCCGTCTCAACCAGTCCCTCTGCAAGAACTCCACCCATAGGAACTTCTTCACCGTCATCTTCTTGAGTGCGCTCCAGTCGGAGCGCCTGGAATTCTGGAGTAAAAAACGTATCAGGATCAAGTCGCTGAATAAAATTGTGAATTGCACAAAGCGCGGCTGGTATACGTGCTTGTACATCCATGGAGTATTCTGGAGCCGTGCGGAGAATCCGCCATTGTCATTTGACAACCCCGAAGATCCATTCGATTATGTTTCGGAGGCTGGTGTGGTGCAAGTTGAATAGTTCTTTCTTATTACATGGTCTGTGTTTTGGTAATTTCATTTTGTTAGTGTCATCTCACGTTGTGAAGGATTTTAAGTCTCACCATAGATTTCCTTGGCACCATTCCTTCAAGTGATATTGGACCCCCCGATATGGAACAAGAAGAGCATCTGACCCTCCAAAACCAGCGTCAGCAAGGAGGTACTTGCCCTCCGGGATGTAAAAGTCGTGTGAATGCACATCATGCTACAATGTGGCATCGGCACTAGATCCATCCGCACCCGTCATCGCATATATAAAATGCATGTCAAAGTCGCAAGCGAAAAGGCAGTTTTGGGATATGAATCCCTTGCGATTGCGCATGTTCGGATGCTCATTGAGTGGTACGAATGCATGAAGATGTGTTCCATCAACGGCGCCAATACAGTCCAAAAAGTGCCGAAACCGAGGATCATCAGCAATCCTTGCTGATATGGGGGTATCTGTAGTTGGTAACTGAACATGGGTCGTGTAAAATGGAGGTGACGAGAAGAATTCAAGTACGTCTTTGAAATATCTGTCCAAAATATGATCTTATCAGCTGTGATTCATCCACTATCAAAGGAAATACCCTGAGACCGTGCTCTGTGTATGCTGGAACCTTTCTCCAATTAGACGAGTACTGTTACCCGTCACACATGTGTGAAGAAAAATGGCAAGTTGCTGCTCCACTGAAATCCCATGGCGTGAACATCTGAAGCCATTCTCGACTAGGACTTGGGCAAGCGCGTCAAATGCATCATGGCTGACACCAAGACATGCCTTGATTCGTTCGGGGTGACCGATGAGGAGCTCCAGTGTCCAACCTTCACCTGTCAAGATGGACGTATGAAATGGAATTCTCTCAATAGAATGGAATAGCAAGTCATAGTAATATGTCAGGTGGGCAATGAGAATTGTTAGGATAATAAAAAGGCGGCGTCGACGTTCGAGTTCAGTTCGTAAGACGAGCTGGGTGACATCCATGGTATCGATCGATCGATCAAGTAAGCGCCGAATGCGTCGGGCTTACAGCCCCGGTAGGTCATGTGCATGCACAGCCCCCGGCGGACACAAGCGAAGGTAAGTTGTCATTTTCTATTTGCCGACATACTGACATTCAACCTGTACAGGGCCTAAGTATTTGGTTTACCATTCGGTGCAAACTCGACCGATGTCCACGCTGCTTCTAAGAAGTCCAACACGGTCCTCGTCTGCAACTCGACCACAACGCGATGATACAACGACATGAACACCTCCCTCCCTCTCTCCTTAACGACGACACAACAACGCGACAACACGCCGTTGCAGGCAGGACTCAACGACATCACGTCGACACGGCGAGGACACGGCGTCAACCACAATCGGGAAGTGTCGACGCCGTCATGGCAGGACTGGTTGACGACAGGGCGCCATGTGTCACGTCGACGAGAGAGCAACATCCTCAACAA
>JBBPUL010001066.1:0-11936 GCA_038094675.1 Spongispora temasekensis
GCCTGAGGCCATTACTAATTGCCATCAATGATGAGTAAATCACAACATGAACTCAGACATATTTAAGCCACACCAAAGGACTCTAGCATTTAATCACAAAATCACAGCACAAGTATGAAATACTGATGGCAGCTAATCCAAAGCAATCTGTAGATGATCATGACACTGAACCAAATTATCTATCCGCTGTAATGCCATCCTGCAAATATCACATGTCACATCTCCACTGGCAGCAGATAATTTAACCTAATAAATACATACCAACCATCACATGCCCACCGGCCTAGCTGTTCCTCCAACCGTGGACCATGGTAAGCATCACTTGATATTCCATCAATCAAGGAGAGCATGCCAACATAAATAGAAGAATATGATTTTGAAGAAAACTTGGGGATACTCTGTCCTGTACCATCCTTAGAATAGCCATCGAGTACGCAGTTGATCTGTAAAGTTAACTAATAAACACATGTTCCACTTAACAAATCAATAAAAACGCTGTATAATTACCATGCTAGCCATCACGGCAAGACAGGAATTAGGGATGCAGATGCGGAAGATGTCGGGACGGTGATGTGCGACGCAATAGGAGCCAGTGTAAAAAAATTTCACGATGCTTTCTTTCAGAGCAGGATGTGCGAAGTTTCTTGTTTGTTCCTATGGGAAGTGTGTCAGAAACATTGTAAGAAAGCTATCAATGGACCAAAGTGACATTTTTGTCACGTCCATCTTGAAGGAACATTGACTGGTTGAGAAGCTTAGTAGCCACCTCTTTAGCAAAGGACACGGAGTCCGCGCCTTCTTCCTCATTCACAGGTGACAAGCAGTAGAACATGGGAACAACCCTGATGGCTGCTTTCTTCATCTTGCTCCTCCATGTCGACATGTCCTCATAAAGCTAAAAAAAAAATAATGTAAGCCTCGATCAACATGTATCATCTACCTTTACCAGCTTCGCCATATCTAATTTCTTATCAGGCCAGTAACCTGTAGCCGAATGAGTATGCAACCATGTGTGGCAAACGTACACACCTGCTTCGAATCGTGCTCCATGTTGGGTCTTCTGTGTAACAACCGTTGTGAGGCTGTCCATGATTGAATTTTCGAGGTTGGTCTACAGCCGGGGCCAAGGGTTGGCAAGAGCATGAACCACATGGCACTCTTCCTTTACATCTTCTAAACAGTCTTTCCATGTGGGGGGATAGTGACCAAGGTGACTGGCAGGAGGGGGTCCTTCACGAGTTCATTGATGACGAGGATTGGGTGTATCTGTGGAGTTGCCTATGATCTGCATTTCTTCCTCACCTGTGTATCGGGAATGTATTGCACGAAGTCTCACTGGATCAGGTGCACGGAGTCACCCATTTCTTCTGTGGTGGTGGTCCAACATGTTAAGAGCCGGAGTCTTTGTTATGAGAAGCAATAAGCTGATGCAAGCATTACACAACAAGAAATGCATATACCTCCAAGTGGTGGCCAGTATCAGGATGCTGAAACAAATATCACGGCAGATTAGCAGAGTGTCACTGAGGAAGATGAAAAGTACCTCATCGCTGTTCCGACCTACCAAATGGGCAGCTGCACTTGTATTGTCTTCATCCCGAGAATGGTCAAATTCAAACTCGGGAGGTAATGACATGTGACAGATGGCTGGTTGACTGGATCGTAGTTCAGATCGAAAACCTATAAATAAAGTAGTGATATATTTATTTAATGATCATCAATGGAAAGTATGAACCTGCCTTACCACAGTGAGGATCAACTTCCATATCATCATCTGGCTGTTCGTCATCCTGGTTGCTCTCATTCCCCCCTCTCTCATCCCCCCCTCACCTTCATCATTGCTCCAGCTACTACCCGCTTCATAGAGGTTGTCTTGCTCTACATATCCAGTGTCGAGCAGAGACGGATCCAGGTCTTCATAGAGATCCTCGTTAGAATCTCTGTGATGATGCCCGAGATCATGAAATGGAAGCCTTGGGGCTGTGGTAGGCTGAGAGGCGGAATATGGAACTGATGACTGAGTGATACCCGAGAGTTGTGGGAGCTTCCGGCCAAGAGTAGAGGCAGTCAGGGAGTTGGTAGAGGTTGAACAACACGAAGAGGTTGCAATACCACTACCTTGAGCATCCTTGATTTGATGATCTTCAACACATGCAAGCTGTTTAGTAATGAATGGTTTGTTAACCTGGCGATCAGGCTCTGGTCCGCATGAGGCAAGATTAGGACCGGTAGGTACATAAAAGCCAAATCTGCCATTGTCAGACTTTGCAAGAAAGTGAGGTGTCCGTGATGAATTAGTCTGGATGATAGTTAGTTGATATTCATCATGACCTTATGTAAAACCTCACCTCTGGTAAATGTGGATGGGCTTCTTTGGGTTTCCTCACCTCCTTCACTCCACTTGATGTCCCAGCTGAAGGTATTTTCTAAATGAAGCTCATTAGTGTCAGATCTACATGAAATATGAATGTACCTTTCTTCTCCTGTGAGCCATGGGTAGTGGAGGAGTGAGAGGATTTTGTTGAGAGTCATGGGGCAGCATCATCAAATACTTAGGGCCATGGGGAGGAGCGTTTATGGCTGCTTCGACTCGTTTAAGCTGTGCAACTCGACCCCCTGTCCTGGCGCCCATCCTTGAAGGGCAACAGGGCTCCATCTCTTGTTGAGAAGCTTCGTGAGTAGATTCGACTTTTTGCTTTAGCTTCTTCGCGAGAGGCGGGGACTCGTCAGAAGCAACCTCAGGTTGCCATTTTTTCTTCCTTTGCATGGGCAACATGGTGGTTGAATTAAAGCAAGACTGTCAGGCATCGTAACATAATAAATAGCACATTGTAAACATAATTGAGGACACGCGGTGTTACAACAAGCGAGATATGTACATTTCCGAATCATGGACAAACGGTGAACACAACACACTCACACCTCATCTCCAACCAGAACGAACTTTTGGATGCGAGAGAAAAGGGAAATAACAGATCCCTGAGAGCACTGAATCACTAGAGCCAGCTCTAAGCAATCCCTGATGACTACACAGCTTAGCATCTACCTCAGATGTTTAGATTGGAGAGGAGGGTCTCCCAAGCTCCGAATGTCTCGCTGCCGCTTCTTCATTAAACCTCTTGTTATGACCTGGGAAATTTGTGTTTAATCCAACTTGGGAAATGACTTCTGGATTGCTTGAACCTTCTGCTCCATAAGCTGCCATTCTTCGTGCTGAGGTGACATCGACCGAAGAAAGTTGTTGAGTACATCCAAACTGGCCTGGATTGACAGCTCCAACCTATTCACTTCTGCGTGCCTGAACACTTGACGCCAGGCCTCAAGTAAGGGAATGAGATCGTGAAAGTAGTAAGGCAAGTGGCATTGGAAGTCGAAGTCCTTCTTCAAAATGAAAGAATCTTTGAAATCTCTCACCACTGCAAGGTTATCGTATGCATTCTCCATCCACAGATTGAGTATTGATTTCTCGAAGTTGAAGTCACCACGTTCATGACCAGGGCTGTCGTACAAGACTGTGATCCAAAAGAGAATGTAGAAGAGAGACTCAAGGTCATCACATAGTTTATGGACAATACTGAGTTCAGCATCAGATGAAATGGACGTGAGACCCTTTTCTTGCCAAAGTTCTTTTTCTCGAGTGTGACTGAAATCTGGTCCAGCAAAGACCTCAAGAGGAATGGTATTGTACCCTGACTATAGTTGAGAGACAAAGATCGTAGTCTAGCATAAATTGACTTACCGTTCTGCCCAAGCTATATCGCGCCTGTTGAGTGATGTATACTGCGAATTCCCAGTCGATGAGGATTCCACAGGACCCTTCCTTGAGTTCTTCGATTAAAATATTAAAAGGGCTTGTATTGTTACGATCGGCCCCTTTTTCTCTTTTCCTCCGCTCTCTTTTCACCTTGTATTACTTAAACACGTACAGCCCTTCCCCTTAGTCAGCATCCATGGCTGTACGTTTCCTCTTCTTTTATCTCTGACTCATGCGTTCCACGATGTTCCATGTAGTTCTATCTCACACAGCCTTCTGACTCGTTTCATGCTGTGTGTGACTCATTTCCCCTTATCTCCAGCTACTTAGTTTGGGTTCCTCTCTCGTTGAGCTGCCGCACTGCTTGGTCCGTGCGCAAGACTCTTTACATATAAATAGGGCATAGTACAGGCCATGTATCTGCAGCTTGAGCCTACTCGAGATAGCAATCTATTGCGTCTTTGACCCTCTCGCTCCCCCTCTGCTCTCCCCTCGCACCACTTGGCCTCACAGCGTCTTCACTCGAGGATACTCAGTCTTCGCCCTCGACGTCGCTACATACTCGCCAAGGCGGAGTAGTGACTAGTCTCTGTACATTGCGTGCAGGACCTACGCCCCTCGCCTTCGTCTCGCAGCTTTAGGTTGCGCATCGAGTCTACGGCTGACGCTACCCGTGCCTGTCGTAACATGTATCGCGATGAAGAATGCCTCGGTCAGCTGCTTGCTGTTGAACTTCGGAGAAAATAATCAAATCATTTTGCACAATTAATCACAGTACAGTGACTTACCAACCAATATATCCCTGATGCACTGAACCAGTTCACGCTTCGATCTGAAATCTGTGAGGGGACGTCCATGGGGACTCATCACGATATGGATGTGGGACCTTTCACCTTTCATCAAATCTTCTTTCCCCTCGGGGCGGTAACGACGGGTCTTGTCAGCTATGCCCGGGGCAACCTCCACCTTCGAATACTCTATGAGCCACAGCACGCCTGGTAGCCCTTCCACTGTGCACATCATTGCCACCTCATTGTCAGTATTCTCGACCCAGTGGTCCTTGATCACGAATATCTGTCTGTGTCAGGAGGCTAGATAAATGACTGTCCCTCTGCCAAAGAACCCAGGCGAAGAGAAAAGTATGTCCAGGATATCATACATGTTGTCGTTTACTTTGATCTGTCCGATTCGGGGACATGTGTCCAGAATACCGATGGACTCAGCAATAGTCGATGCCATGGTGCCATTGGCATATTCATCATCCAGATCAGATAGGTCATCTATTTCCTCAGCCTCCCCCTCTACCTTCGTCTCCACCTCCTTTGCCTCCACCCCTGCCTTTGCCTCCACCTCTACTTCTGCCTCGGCATCCACTTCCACCTCCACCTCAGCCTCGGCATCTGCTTCCACCTCCACTTCCGCCTCCCACTCACCCTTCTCATCCTCGTGGATGGTGCTTGGGAGATGGGATGCTGTGGCGAAATAAATGACTCTATGGGGGGAAACCCATAGAGGTTGGGAAGGACTGATTGAAATTGTGGGATTGAAACCGATGGAGAGCTGTGTGCCGAATACCATTGCCGAAAGGACTGCAAGAAAATAACACGGTTGGGCATTGATGTCGAAAGGTGGACTGACACAAACCCCAGAGCAGTCATAAAAATGTACTCGCATCTCTTTCTGACAGATAGATATACACAATACAAACTGCCTCCAGGGTTGGTCGAGGAGGGTGAGGTATGCCTTTGTGTGGAGTGTTTTCGTGAGGCACATTCCGGGAGTCCATTTCTCGCTTGTATATTCAGCTAGTACTGTGGGGCTCATCCAGGATAACGATCCAGGAGAATGAGGTCTGGACAACAGTTGTAAGCACCGGCAACTTTCAGATTGCCAGGTAGCTGGCGATTGCTGAAATTGCTGAGCCAATAACGATGTGGGATCAGGAGGTCATCATCTTCCTTGAGGCTGGTACTCCCCGATTCATCCCTCGAAGATTTCACGGCCTTCTCCATCACAGGTATCACTTGCCTTGCTAGGCAATTAGCAACAGCATTGAAGAACGAAGCGATGAGGATTTCTTGCAAAGTTTTTGTAAACGTTGTGCTGCCATCGAGGGGAGGCCAGTTCCAGCGACAGAGCTGGCTATTGTAGAGAGGGAATTTGGAAGGCTTCTCAGAGAAGGAGGCGGAGAGTGCCTTCGGGATATGTTTTTTTGAGCCACTCTTGACTAACATGTAAGGATTCAGCAGGGGGGATATCGATATCTGCAAATTCGGAAAATATGAGATTGAGGATGAAGCCCAGATATGGGTGATACAAGTTGGTTCATTTTTTGTATTCATAATGGATGACTCCTTGGGTCTCCTGGGCTACAACCTTGTCCATTGAAGTAATGTTGTGGCTGTTCTTGGGTACTGGAAATAATCCGAGCTTGTATACAGCATCTATTGTGCAGAATTTATGGGCATCTGAACAACTGAGTGCCCTGTCACTGACTTAGATGAGTATCTTTCAGGTATTAAGTACAATGCCATATGGGACTGACCTTGTAGGCCACTCGTTGGCCAGGCATATAGGTTATCTGTGTTTGCGATTGCACAGTCATAATGCCCGAATGTCCAATCACTATCCGGAGGGGAAGCGAACAGTATTTGGGTGGGTAGTACCAAATTTGTGTGGAAGTCGGTTCCCTGCAGGCATACCTTAAACCAAACAAAGTTAGTGAGACCCGCCTGTAAGTCGGGAAGTCAGAACAATGTGGTGGCGTCGTCGATGGAGATGCGAGGAATAGAGGGATCATAAGCAAGGCGAAAAGCAACAGGGCCAATGGAGAATGTGCAGTGCAGCAAAGGGTCGTTTTCCTTTGAGTGAGATGCCAGCAAGGTGGCGTGAGTGAAATAGTTGATTGGTACATGCGTCAGTTGAACGTAGATATGGGCCGCTTCATCATCTTCATCATCATCTCGAGTATCCAGGTCAGATTGTGAATTATTCATAGATATGGCAAGCTCAAAGTGTCTGCATCTCTCTAGATGATCAAGATGCTGACAAATTTGGGGATCATAGTTATTGTTGTTACTGCTATGCGCTGGGTCCTTAATTTGTTCGATATGGGCATGCTTGGTGAGGTCAGCAGACCACTGGATAGTAGCGCCTACTCTGGGAATACTTGGGGCGATATTTTGCATTAGCTCCAGTTTGGGAATATGCCAGTTGTTGAAGGGCCTATTGGCCTTTCTGCGCTGCAAACTGTCCTTGAGGATAGCATGCTTGTGTGAATAGAATTCATCAAGAGCAGAAGTGATAACAACGAGATCAGCATCCATGACTTCATATGCTTGTACACGATACCGGAAATCCAGAAGCACTCTGATTGCAATAACGACATCACAAGATGCTGCGCCAGCGATGATCATGATGATGGAATGTTGGACGTCATGGTGCATTCGCCCCGTGACCTGCTTGAGTGCAGATATCCCTTCTTTGAACTGGCGGTGACCCAAGACAGGTTGGAGGAGGGAGAAGCAAAAATCTATCTCCGCAGGACCAAGTGTGTTTATGCACCATTTGACGTCATGATCCCAAAACTCCTTGTGAACCTGATGAAGTATCTCAGGAGTAATGAAATGGCTGAGACAAGATAGAGGATAGTCTCGCCAAAACGGCATGTGAACATCATTCAAACGAAACTTCTGCGCTTCTCTGAAGTGAGCCTTGATATCCTGCAGGTCAGCTTTTGTGGCTATGGCAGTAAGCTGAGCAATTGTAGTCGACCTGGTGCATGGCTCGTGCTGCACCGAATCTCCAAACTGGATGTACATCGCCATGGTAACAGGGGACGTCTTACCTCCAACACCTGTTAGCATGGCTGCCTCTGGAGTGTTGATGATATAGCTCGCTACCGGAATGAAGCAGTACCGATTGGATCTTCTAGGATCGGATAACATGACGCCGACAGCAGCAGCTTGTTTCAAAGGCTGCAAAACGATATCGAGACACTGGTGAGTTAGATGGTTTTCAAGCACACCTCTCATCCATTTTTGCTTGTAAACAAATTTCGGGATAGGAAGAAGGGCAGCAAGGAGGAAAGCATGGGAGGATAACTTGAGACGTGTGCTCATCTTAATGTTTGCTAGGCTGATCAAGAGCGGATGGGCGATGCGATCACCCGTCAAGACCAAGATGTTCGTTTTGTCGGAAGAAAGTATAGCTCCAAGTAATGTTGTGCCATGAGGGAGTGAAGACTGAGGCACCATCAGAACATTCTCCAATAAACGACTAACTTCAAACCTGCATCTCCCATGCATCATTACCCGACATCCATTCTGTATAGACATGGCATAGTTTCTCTGCTGTCTTGTAAAGTCGGTAAGGCATCAACTCCATAGAATCCACGAAGAGCGGACTGTTGAAGAGGTATTTGATAAGCTCCAATGGATCACGCCAGTATAAAATAACTGGATGTTTTGTGGGGTGCGTGGTGGTAATCTAGCATGAGATCCAGCGGGGACCACTTGGAAGTAATTCAGCCCGCTTTTGGAGCTCCTTCGCAGATTGGAATGAAAGATGAAGACCTTTTACCTAACGGCACAGTGAGTAGATAGATGCGACTCTTAACTCGTAGGATGGACCAAATCAAGAGACAAAAGGGAGTCGATTGCATTCATGCTCAGTCCTGACCGAAGGAGCCACGAATCCATCTCCCAATCGCCATGGAAGGCGAACAGATAGTAAATGTTTGATGTTCGATGATTATTGAATTTGTCTGCATGGAACTTATTGAGAAATGTGCGACTGCCATTGAACGCTTAAGCAGCTCCTGGGAAGTAATCAGCTACAGAGGGGGGATGGGGTGGAGTCCAACGACGCTCTTGGTTGCCCTCAAAAGATACTTCTTCATCAATACCTGGGTGATCATCTTGCTGTGAGGTTTCCCTGCCGTCAATAGCCATGATCACTTCTTGCTCGGCATCTGGAGGCTGCAGACCTTCTTGAAGGTGAATCAGATTATCAAACCATGTAGAACAACCCGACTTGGGCTGACTCATATGCCTCGTTATGGCTTCATGGTCTGCAAAGCCCTTCTTGCCACAGCTGGGGCACCAAGGCATGGTGGAACTAAATGTTACTGAAATTCATGAATAATATAGTATACACGGAAAACGGGAACTTCCGATTTGGTACTTTTCCATAAGCTCAGAAAGGCTTTGAACCTTACCGCTACATAAGTAACTGATTCAGCAATGCCAATCGACCTCCAAACCTTTACTTCTGCAAAAGAGGAGTCTAACTCAGAAGATCTATCACGGAATAGAGACTCGAAGTGTGGCTTCCTAGAGGAGGTTTACATGGCTTACTATCCTGAAGGTATACGAGTAAGTCGGCCAGTATGGTAGCGAGTGATTGACCAAGCGATTGTTACGATCGGCCCCTTTTCTTTCTTTCTTTGCTCTCTTTTACCTTGTACTACTTAACACGCACAGCCCTTCCCTTAGTCAGCATTCATGGCTGTGCGTTTCCTTATCTCTTATCTGTGACTCATGCGTTCCATGGTATTCTATGTAGTTCTATCATGCACTGCCTTCTGACTCGTTTCATGCCATGTATGACTCATTCCCTCTTATCTCCAGCTACCACATTTAGGTTTCTCCCTTATCGAGCTATGGCACTGCTTGGTCTGTGTGCAGGACTCCATACATATAAATAGGGTGTAGCACAAGCGATGTATCTCCAGCTTGAGCCTACTCGAGATAGCAATCTATTACGTCTTTGACTCTCTCACTCCCTCCTCTGCTCTCCCCTTGTACCACTTGGCCTCACAGCATCTTCGCTCAAGGATACTCAGTCTTCGTCTGCGACGTCGCTACATACTCGCCAAGGTGGAGTAGTGACCAGTCTCCATGCATTGCACTCGGGACCTACACCCCTCGTCTTCACCTCGCAGCTTTAGGTTGCGCATCGAGTCTACAGCTGACGCTACCCGCGCCTGTCGTAACAGTGATCGAGCAGATGAAACGTACAGAGGATTTCGAAAATGAGGAAGCATGTTTGGTATTGGAGATAGTCTGTGCACAACATGATGTGCATTGTGCACAGAAGACACTTGCAGACTGCATGGTGAGGGAGCACGAGAGGGTTGCAGACCTCAATCGCTTCAAAGCTCAGAAACTGCAGCAATATCTTGACGAAAAGGATCTTGATGTGGGATGGATAAATGCTGCATTTAGCAATCATGGACGGTCACAACCTGTTTTTCCTAACCCTCCGGCGTGGAGAAAATCTCACAGTAGTCTGAGGCTGAATGAAAATGGTAAGTAATCACATGGTAATTACATGAGCTGGCTGACTTTTTCTTAGGTATATTGACTGAGATGGCAGCCAGTCATTCTCTCATCGTTTAGCTAGACTGACAGCCTCAAACTGCTAGACCCAGCATAGTATATGTTCATGCTTGAGCTTCTTCAGATTTTCATTCAGTGTACAAATATTTCTTTGTATACTTCGGGCCTCGTGTATATTGTTTATACTGCTGTAGTGGTTTGTTGTAAGCTGTAGCAGTATACTCGATGATTTATTTCCTGACACCCCCACCTGCCACCCCATTGTCTTCAGAGGCTAAGGCTTACTTTCCTGCTCACGGTGTCCATCCTCAGTTTCCTTATCCTCATGGCATGCTGGCATACTAGCAGATTCCCGACTAGCAGTAGAAGCCAAGTTCTCGACCTTGGATCATCTTCTGCAGCTCTCATCACCCATTCCATCCTGCAGGACAAACAGCCTGCTTTAAGAAAACCTTCATCGCAGTGCATCCCTAGACATGGACTCTCCAGCACTATCTCGACACTCGCTTTACCCGACTCCCCTCTGTCGAGGATGCGGCAGCAAACATCTTCTACATAACCAAAACGGTGTGTCATGATAGTAAGTTACTATGACAAGCTGCCAACTATGGATCAATGGTAGCTCCCTCTACCATGCAACGGCCTAGGGCTGATCTTTAGTGAGTTCGCAATAATCCAAGTTGGGCAACTAGTCAATGAAGTTGCAAGTTGTACATTGTCGTCTCTCTGCCAACACACTTTTCCTCATCTTCTCCAGCCTTCTCGAGGCATCCTCCCTTTCTCCCAGCCGGTCAAGATCCTCTATCCTCTATAGCCTTCTCAAGGATGGACCCCCTCAAGTGAGCACTTTCCATGACCTCAAGCCTCTATGACTCTGACCCCGAAGAAGCTGAATTTGATCACACAGAGACACCATGTGCTGTGACAAGCCTGCCATATCCTGTCCCAAGCCCCTCATCACCACCCAAGCTATTTTCAGCTGAGTTCGCATGTATCCATTTTTTACCATACTACCACTGCCACATCCAACTTGCACACACACAACTCATCCTGGGCCTCGGATCCTCATGTGCAACATCAACCACGTCTCTTCCCATGCACTCTCACAAGCAATGCCAACGCGGAGACACCGGAGATGAAACAACACTGATGAACACCGCTATGACTGACGCTGCGTGCATGCCATGATACAACAACAACGATTCGGACATGGTGGTAGAGGTGGGCAGTTGAAGCAGCAGTTATTAATGGGGTGCATCCTACTACCTCTCCGAGTCCCTCTTAGCCCTCTCTACTACCTCTCTCCCTGCCTCACACCCTATGCCAGACACTATCCACACCGACACCAATACCCACAATGATGCCATTACCACCACCAGCAGACAGCATGACAAGGTGACTGCCACTGACTGCAGCAACCACGACAAGTGGACGGAGGTGGTGGTGCGTTCACGACGACACTGCAATGATGCCAATGACAGCGGCGGTGCAAGGAGGAGAGCAATGTAGGCCAGCATGTGCCTCCCGACATGACAACATGATAACTCCAAAGAGGTCGAGCAGTAAAATAGAAAAAAGAAGATAAATGAGGTGACAGTGAGATACTGGGAGAAGAGTTGAGAGGGAAGAGATCCAGAGGCTTCAAGTTCGTCTCACTACTATAAAATACTAGTACTAAGTACCATTATATGTGTGACAGTTTCATGATGATGCTTTTAAGAATAAATCTTACTACTAACAGTTCAAGTTGTCTTAATGTTCAACATAACTTACTAGTAGCTAGGTTACTAGCATGTCATTTTGTGGATCTGAAAAGTTATATCATGTCTGTAGAGTCTAGA
>JBBPUL010001067.1:0-11927 GCA_038094675.1 Spongispora temasekensis
TTCCCGATGCATTGTCGTCTGCACGAGGACAATGGCTTTGATACTACGCTGTACCACAACTTCGGCAGTCATGACATTTCGGCAGTCACAGAAATGTCACAAACGGTCACGGGCGGCACACCGTCAGAAACGAAACTCCGTTGCCAGTCTGACTAAGGAGGTGTGACTATATTATCAAAAGTATAGATAAGGTAGGTAAGATAGTAGCTATGGCTTCGAGTAAGACAGCGAGAATAATGAAGAATTAGTGCCTGCATTTACATTGTACTGAGGCTGTCTATCCAGATTAGAAGATGGTACCTGGAATGCATCAATGATATGATAGTGCAAGCAATAAGTGTAATATGTATAGTATGTATCAGGTCATCAGGGATATGTTTTATGGCACTTTTTATAATAGAT
Source organism: Spongispora temasekensis (assembly GCA_038094675.1). Lineage (NCBI taxonomy): Eukaryota > Fungi > Basidiomycota > Agaricomycetes > Boletales > Boletaceae > Spongispora > Spongispora temasekensis. The sequence continues at coordinate 403 of JBBPUL010001067.1, forward strand.
AAAGCTATATATAGGATTATCATTTTCTCTGATACACACACTGGTCATGCTATATAGTCCATAGGAGCCTTGACAGCATAGATTATATATATCAATATGTTAGGTGAGACAACATATACCTATATGATAAGGTCTAATAATCAATATCTTTTATACCATGTATATCATAGTGGTTAAGTTGATGTTTATGATCATCATTGTCATGCTTGCATAGCATATCTGACATTATCATTAACACTCCTAGCTGATTTAAAAAAACAGACACATTATTATTATTACAGAGTTCTCCAAACTAACTAATGAAAAAAGCACTTTTATTTAATGTATATACATACATATCATACATATCTACAGTATCAGTATCTAGCAAGACTATCATATGGTAACTATGGCAATTTTTAAAAAAAAACTTCGGTAGACTTACAAGTCACCTCACACAAGCATACACTTACCTGATAGTGACCTCTAAGCTGGAGACTTAGAGGGACTGTTGCTCTGAGGATAGAACTCAGAGATAAGAGTGAAGAAAATTGAAAGGCAAAGAAGGGCCAGTATATATACCATGTACTGTATAGCTCTTACAAATATTTTCCCATACCTTCGGCTGCTAAATTATCATTGATGATATACATGATAACTACTGATCAGAGTAACAGCAGACTTAAAGGCACAAATCATCAAGTATCATTGAATGTCATTATGACCTAATTTGATATGATATTATCTAATAAAATAATTATGCTATTGAAATTAATAGTTATTACCATTTCAATGCCACAATTATACAAGGATGATCCATGACATGCCATACAGAGATTCAAATGATAGTTGATATAATATCAGCTAGTGGATATAAGCTATTATACATACAACAGCATAATGATTCCACAAGGATAATGCTATAGATACAATTATTTTTTCACAGAAGATTGTTAACTTCTTGACCATTTTTATCTGGAAATATCAGCTCTTCCCCAATTTCCTGATGATACTGTCTCTGCAAGTTGTGGCATAAAATGTCCATTTAAGTGGGGATGTTGGGACCACAAAGTGGGCAGATTTGTGGCCCATGCTGGCGCCATGCTTGTGGACAAACCAAGGCAGCATTTTGTCACTAGCAGCATTGACACACTACTAGTAGAGAATTATTATGAGCTCTAGGCTGTCACTATGAATACAATAGCAATTGGTATTCTCTCTGGCAAAGATGTATTTCAATCCATTGTTTCATGTACCTCCTTCTAATTGGTTGCCCTTCTCATCTATATTCCAATGCTGCTGTGGTGGAACTTTGTCCAGTTGCTTTTGCATGTTGAAAAAATTGCTGACTGTTATCCTGTTGAAGTTTTGTGCATGTTTGGGGTCGAGGCCATGAGGTCAAGTGATACAGAGTGTCTGGTTCCACTTCATAAAGTAATGGTGCCAGTTTCTTGACAGCAATTTGTCTAATATCCTTGATCTATGCTCAAAGCTCCACAGGATGTAATGGATTCACTGCTGCCAATGATGTCTTGCATCTTGCTTCATGGCTGATGAATCACCAACTTGTGGTCACTTAGAGTCATATAAGAAATCTAAAAGAGGGGTCAAGCTAAAATTGAAATAAGTATAGAAAACATATGTTCTGAGCTTTGGCAACTTCAGAACTGACTTGTAGAGGTCATCTATGATACCTTGTAATGCCACCTGCATCTGTAGTTCCTATATTGAATTAGAGGTGGAGGATGGTGGTAGTAGCATATGTCATGGTAGAGGCTGATGAGGTAGTCTAGACAGGGACTATAAATCCACAAGCAAGAGCAAGTGGGGCCTATTTCAACTGAGGAGTCTTATCAGGTCCATGATCTAGTTTAAATATCTAGCAGTGTGGAAGTATGACTAAGATACTTAAACCTAAAGTAGAAAGGTTCCCACATCAAACAATTGACATAAGAACAGTGATCACTGATCAAGGCACATTTTACATGTCAAATAAAGTTTGAATCACATGGTCAAGTAGTACTATATCTCCTGACATGCACTAGGTGACTTATAACAAGCTTTAGCAGAGAAACTTACTAGAAAGTAGTGTGCTTGTCAATGGTTGTCAGACATGAATGGTGTATTGTGTAGCTTAGCTGCCATCCAAAGACATGGTCAGTACCTTCAAGGAGGCCCCCCTATAGGGCACTGCATACTCACTCAAGATAACACATCCATCTCTGCATCTTTTAGTATCTAGGATATGATATAGCCTCCTTTTGCCTTAATTACTGCTTCAACCCTTCTAGGTATGCTTTCTATCAACTTTTGACACTCCTCCACTGGTATCCCCTCCCATTCCACCTGAAATCTCTTCCATAACTCATGAATCCCTCTAGGTGGAGCCTCTTGATCTGCTAGTCTTTTTTCAAGGTGACTCCAAAAATGCTCAATAGGGTTGAGGTCAGAAGACTATGCAGGCCATACCATAGTCCTAAAATCCTGCTCCTCAAGCCACTCCTTCACCTTCTTGCATGTGTGCTTGGGGTCATTGTCCTGCTAAAAGGTGATGTCAAGAGGATCAAGACCATAAAATTACAAAAAATCTAGCAGTTCATCCTTCAAAATCTGAAGGTAAAGGTCACCATCCATCCTACCATCAATCTTAGCAGCATAACCAACTCCCCCCCAAGTTATACACCCCCACATCATGAGAGAATCTCCTTCAAACTTTACTATTTCTTGTACCAGCCTTCCTCTACCTTTTTCCACACCCACTTGTGCCCATCTGACCCTAGGCAATTGATTTTAGTCTCATCTGACCACACTACCTTCTTCCAGTCCTCCAAAGTCTTTATGAGCATAAGCAAAGTCCAAATGAGCCTTATGATGTTTGGTTGACAGAAGAGGGTGTTTGGACTTCACCACAGCTTTCATACCTGTCTTCTTCAACTCCCTATGCACTGTGGAAGTATAGAGAGACTGATTGACAATATCAGTGAGTGCCCTGGTCACCTGAACAGCATTTTTTCCAGATGAGATGAGGTGAATGGCATGGCAAACATTGGTAGAGGAAAGTTTGGATGGATGACCTCCAATGGACTTCTGAAGCTCAGAGCACTCCTTGGCATGTATTCTTGAGATAGTGGATACATTAAGACCAGCAGTAGAGGCAATAGAGTGGGCTGATTAACCAGCATCATGCATAGAGAGAATATTGAGTTTTTGAGTAGAAGAGATGGTTCTCATGATGATGTGGTTAGAAAGAAAGGTGTGTGTGGATTATTTCAAGCTCAGATATGATTATTGTATGTGTACCTTTGTTTATATGACCAAATATGACCATATAAAACTTGTAAATTAAAAGATACAAAACTATTACAATGGTATTATTGTTTCGAAATGGGTATATATTGGGAGTGTGTGAACCAAATCACATGACACTGGGGACAAAGTTGTAGCCAATGGTATGTACTATATTTGTTCCCACCAAAGCAAAGTGAAATTCCCATGGGTGATTGTGGGATGCTGTGTGCCCCAGTTTGGGGTTAGGTATTACAATGGTTTTGCACCTCACTGTAAGCAGAAATGAGTAATCTACAGTTATGGATGAGTAAGGAAAAGACTGCAAATTGGAAATAAGAAGCAAATGTGCAGCAGAGAAGATCAGAAGAGAAGATAGGGTGTAGTGAGGTGGGTGTGACAAGAAGTAAGAGCAAGTGGAGGCATGGCCAAATTATGTGGCAGTATAGAAAAAAGAAGATGCTGCTTACATTGCTTATCCAAAATCCTTATACTTCAGCCTCATGCATGCCTTCTTCAGCTATAGTACAGCATGATAACCCACATACTCATAGCCATGGGTACCATATCCATGACATGCATGCTAGCCTAAGTGCATGACCAGCATGTCATTACAATGCCATAGCATGGTGCTGTCAGCACACCTCATCATCATTATTCCTGCCATTGCCTTGCATTGCATATTGTGGTATGCTGTCATGTTATCCTCACATCATCATCATGTCTCTGTCCCCATTCTCTTCTCAAGTCATCATTACATTGTTGTCCTCCTCTGGTCATCTTAAATGTATGCCTCCTTGTGGCACCCAAGGCTATGTGATACTGTATGCTTCTTTTTCAACCCTTTGTAGTTTGATGGGTTGCATTCAGTTATCTGATCATATAGTCAGCAGCATTGTTAGCTCAGCATGCTATGCAGATCAATCATACCTGAATGACCTTTACAAGTTTATCCTCCAATAAACTGTTATGATTCACCCCTCTTTTTCCTCCATTGTCTCCATTTCTCATCACAATATATTACTTAATGCACATAGCCCTTTCTATTAGTTATCTTTATAGCTGTGTGTATCTTTTATCTCTTATCATTGACTTAAATGTTCTATGAAGTTCCATGTACTTCTATCATACACAGCTTCCTGACTCGTTTCACACTGTGTATGACTCACTTTTCTTATCTCCCATTTCTCCATTTGGTTTTCTCTCTTATCACACTGATATATAGCTTGGTCCATGCACAATACTCATACATATAAATAGAGCATAGTATAGGCCATGGATCCCTAGCTTGAGCCTACTCGAGATAGCAATCTATTGCATCTTTGACCCTCTCACTCCCCTCTGCTCTTTCTAAGAACCTCTTGGCCTCATAGCATCTTCACTCGAGGATACTCATGTCTCATCTTTGATGTTGCTACATACTTGCCTAGGTGGAGTAGTGACCAGTTACCTTGCATTGCACTTGGGACCTTCACCCCTCATCCTTGTCTCACAGCTTTAGATTGCACATCAAGTCTATGGCTGATGCTACCTGCACCTGTCATAACAAAAGGCTCAAGCTCTTCAAATGCAACTACCTTAGTTGTAGCTCACAGCCATTTCAGCTCCTCCATCACCTCTGAAGCAGTGCCTCCCCCCACCTCCACCTCTTATTGTAACCTCCTCTTCCTGGAGGTCCACTTCACCCCCCAGTTCTAACTCAGAAAGCCTCTCCATGGCATCTCCATCACCACCCAGCTGATGCAACCTAACCTAGATTCAGGTATGGTGAGAGTCCACGTGTAACGGTGAACTCAGAGAGAGGGGTAAAGGAGAGCTACCGGCAATCGTCGAAGATGACTGGCATTGGGTGATGTCCTTGTGCATAGAGGTTGCAGGCTGGTGTTGGCTATCCAGCCGTGTCGTCGATGTGGGCGAAGGGAGTGGTCTTAAGAGAAGGACTTCCCCTATAAGAAACAACACTCGCAATATAGGACTGGGGAGCGACTACCACAAGTACGCTACCTTATATACTACTGACTATCGTGCACGGACCAAGTACTAGAGGGCTACCCTAAAGCTACTTAGTAACGATGATGTCATGATGATGTCATGCATCAGTCAGCAGTGATGTCACACTGACGTCATAGTCCAGACCATACGTCATAGGTCATGTGACCAGTCTAGGCCTACAGATAAGATAGGCACTGCGAGATAAGATAAGATAAGATTGGGGCCAAAGATAAAGTGAAACAGCGACACGGCAACCAATCACAACACCAGCCCTATCCTTCTATCCCTACCCACCATGACCTCAAAACCTACTGAACTCCATCTCACCCAACCCAAGTCCTTCTCTGGAAGGCAACATGATGCCATGCCTTGGCTTCAATCAGTACAATGGTACCTTGCCATTAATATCAACATTTACTCCACCAATGAAAAGAAAACCAGCTTTGCCCTGTTATTTATAAATGATGGAAATGCCCTCATCTGGGCTGACACATTCACTGAGGAAAGCATGAGAGGTGTAAATATGACCCTATGGTCCTGGGATGAGTTCATTAAGAAGTTAAAGGCCCACTTCAAAAGCCTCAACACTGCTGCCAATGCCCTAACTTGGTTGGCCACCTACTGCATCAACAAATGACACAATGGAACCTTCCAACCATCACTCAGCCAATATATCTCTGAATTCCGAAACCAGGTTAGCCTCACAGGGCTTACTGAGGCAGCTACAATCTGCCACTACTTTTCCACTGGGATCTCTCTGTTGCTCTCTGAAAAGATGTACCTTGTAGACACCATTCCCTTGACCATTGATGATTGGATCAAAAATGCCTCTCATCTCAATGACCAGAATAAACATGCTAAACTTGTTGCTCACCAGCATAAGTATACCTCTGCCCCCACCTTCATCCCTTGCCCTACTCAGACCATCTGTGACAAAGACCCTAATGCCATGGATGTCAATGCTATTTGCATCCTGAAACTCACTTCTAAAGAGCATAAACACTGCTTCAAACAAGGACTTTGACTCCACTGTCACAAACTGAGTCACTTTTCTAATAAATGTCCCACTTTCAAGGATCTTCCTCCACATCCCAACCAAAAGGTTGCCAAAGCTGAGGAAGAAATGCCTAGCCTAAGGGATGATGAGGACAATGATGAAGAAGTCCATGTGAAGGCAGTGGGGGTTAAGGATTTTTGAAAGGGAGAACTTTACTGATGCAAGCACCTCCCAAACATTTTGTCTCTTATGTACCTGTACTAGTATCAACATCAAATAGAGCTATGCATGTCCCAACCCAGCTCATGGTACCCTCACACACTATAAAAGTTGTCAACTTCCCTGCTTTCATTAACTCAGGAGCAGAAATCTCTTGCCTTGACTGGGCTTTTGCCTGATAGAGACTGGCAGGATGGTGAGAGAGAAGCTGAGTCTGCTCAGGCTGGGCCTTTGCCTTTCCTTTGCCTTTGCCCTTACCATGCTTGCCATGAGGGCTATTGCTGCTGCTACTGCTCAAACTTGGGGTCCTCTCTCTTACACTTCACAGCACTGATTGTGTTGACCTGATTGGCCTTGGGTTGATCCTGTTGAAAAGTTGTATGCTGGCAAGAGCACTTGCGGGTGAGATGTGGTGATGCGGCAGATGTTATTCATGATATTGAATGAAGAGAAGTACAGTACATGCAATGCAAGATAAACAAAGTGTTATGTAAGTGATGTGATAGTGTAGCAAATGATTCTATTCTACAACACACACCCTGAATCATGAGTGAGTCTGAGTGAATAAAAGAAAAGAACAAGAAAGAATAATACACCCCCTGAGTGTTTGAGAATCACCAAGCAGAGTCAGGTTCTTCGACAATGAGATTAGTGCACTCTGTGTCTGGACAGTCCCATGCATAGTGACCCTTCTTGTTGCACTTGAAACAAGTGATGTTCACCCATGAACGAGCAGTGAAAGCAGTGTCAGAGGCTTTGGATTCACCTGCAATGATTGATGCATTGTAATCATCAAGATGCTTGTGACTGAGGTGGTGCTCTTCTTCATTGAGCAGACAAGAGATGGTGAGTTCGAGAGTAAGCTCATCAGGTTTGACAGCATTGAGAGCAATGACAATGGAGTCATAATTGGGGGGAAGACTGGAAGTGAGGACAACAATGGTGAGAAGGTCTGGTAACTTGATTCTGATGTTCTTCATGAGGTGTGCCTGTGCCTTCACATCACTGATCCATGAACTGATAGACTGTTCAGGATGCTTTTCTATGCATGAGAACTTGTGCATAGCTGTTGTGAACTAGCAATGCACTAAACCTAACTTTGAGAAAGGGAAGACTTGGAGAGTGAGCATCAGTGCAAAGGGAATGCTCGAGCTAGTCCACACCAGGGTTTGGTTATCAAGGTAGAGATAAGAAGGATCCAGGGTAGTGCCATAGAGATAAGGACATGTGGTAGATATGCTGTGGTGATGGGAAGAATGGAAGAGAAGGCACAGCCTTACCTGGCCCTAAGATCTGGATCAAGATCCAAAATCTGGAGATAAGAGATAATGATTGGGAGATCTATCAAGATACAACCCAATATAGAATAGGTGAGCATCTATAAAAGTGTCAATAGGAGTAAACAAAGATCAGGGCACTAAGATAAAGAGATAAGATGTAAGTAGAGTGCCTGATAGAGGAAAGGGGGCTGGATCCATATCCATAACCCTAGAATAAGGTTGCCTTAGGCACATAAAGCACTTTAGTTAGGTTAATGCTGTTGTGGTTACAACAATAGCCACAAGCTGTGCAGAGAGCTGATGTGCATGATGGATGCTAGCAAGTACATCTCCGAAGATTTTTGGAAAGCAGTGTATGTCCCAGATAACTTTGGGGTCATCTCCCTGAACATAAATGATCTGGCTGTCATTGACATATAGCATGATTTTGGCAGCAGCTTTGAGTTGACAGAGAGTGTATGCTTCAATCTCCTTGGTGGGTGTAGTACTTGCAGGTGCAGTCGCCACACCCAATATGATAGTACAGAGGTCAGAATGGATGAGTAATGCACACATATGCACATACCAGGTAAGGTAGTTGGTCTTATTGAGACGCAGCATGATGGTGGTACTGAGGACAGTCATCATGATGTGAGAAAGGAAGCAAATGAGTGTTGAAAGTGGAAAAGAATGGATGTATGCAGGTCGAAAGTCGAAAAGGTGGATATATGTGGGGTTTGGAGCACCTACTCCAGAGTCAAGAACAGATCCTGCATCTGATACAGCCTATCAATCAACAGTGCACTCACACAGCCCTTTGTGTGATTGGATCTAGATGCAGTGGCTGTGATATGGCATCGGTCATCAGCACACTCACATAGCCCATTGTACAGTTACCAAATGTTGAATACTCTGGTAACACAGGGTATGGTTTGCTATATTGAAAAGTCATATGCTGGCAAGAGCACTTGTGGGTGAGACGTGGTGAGTGGCAGATGTTATTCATGATAGTGAATGAAGAGAAGTACAGTGTGTGCAATGCAAGATAAACAAAGTGTTATGTAAGCAATGCAATAGTGTAGTGAATGATTCTATTTCTATTCTACAACAGATCCTTTATGTGGTGCTGATCCCATGAGTGGATCACAGCCTTCTGGATCTTGTCAACAGTGGAATTCTTAGCCTTACCAGTGGAGTCCTTAACCTGTGCAATCATCTGAGCTACTATGTCTAAGGAGAGAGCTTTGTGAGCAAGAGCATTACTCAGATGTTGTCAGGGAAGGTCTAGCCAGCAGCAGCAAGATGCAATATACTTTGTTGAGGGAGGGAGTAGGATAAGAGAACTGAGTGACCTTGATATCAAGAAGCTCTTTGAAGAGTGAGAAAGTGCCAGTGATGCCTGGAGCAGCATACTCCTTGGTAAGCTCCTTCACTAAATCATCTGTGGTGGTGGTTGCCACATATTCCTGCTTGAGCAACTCTGAGAGGTAGAGGTGAATGGAGCTGGCAATAGTGTCATTCACCTTAGTCCAGGTGATAAAGAAGTCCCAATCTTTATTTAATATAGTGGTTGAGAGAGTGGGCTTCTAGAATTTCATGCACCAGATGATCCCAGTGGCCTAGATATGTATATGCTGACATGGTGGGCCACCACTGATTCCAGTTGACACTAGTAAAAATGGTGTAGTGTAGTGTACTAATGTAGCATATGTATATGTTGAATAGTACACTGTCCATTCAACACCCAGAAGCCCAAAGCAAGCTTCAAGGCACTTCTTGGCATTATTACTGATGAAAACTTCTACATTGATGACATTCAGAACACCAACTGGAGCACCACCAACAATTTATTGGGCTCTAACAATTTTGACAAGGACATGAAGTGTGGTTGGATGATGAGGCATCATGGCATTACATCTTTATCTCTATATCAGTTCTATTCCACAGCTGCTCACAATGTCCAGGATCTAAGGTCCACATTCCCATATAGCTGCATCATCACTCTCTTATGTCCATTATGAGGGAAAGAGTGACAGACTCCCTGTATGTACTGCTTTTTTATTATAAGCCTTATGAGCTCTACATATATCAGTGAATTTACATGATTCTAATTTAAGCTATTTGGCAACTTAAGTCTTCTTTTCTTTCTTATGAGACTTAGCAGTTGTAGAGTAGCAACTAAAGACAAAATAGTTTTTAAAAAATGCACTTGACAACTATTGGTGCTCCACTATGATAGCTTTTTATGCTATCATGTCTTATCATGTCCAGTGTCCATTTTGGAACTGCACACTATGGCTGTACCATGCATCATCACAATTGCATCATGGCATTCCATTACACTATCAGTGTTGAGTCATGCCTTCATTATTGTGTTTGCATTTACAGTTGATAATGATTCATTGTGCTGCTATGGGTACTACTCCAGCATGAGGTTAGTACTTCTGCATGTTGGGCAAGAGAACTTGGATAAGAGGACTCTAGCAGAGATGGAATCCATGGAATAGGGAGGTTGCATCTGAGTCATGTCTTGTCATTGTGTCAATGGGTCAGGTTCATTATGGCACCATTGTCATTATCATGTCACACATTGTCATCATTGTGTCATTTATTTGGTGTCATTGAGTCATCATCAAGCTGATAGTGAGAGAATGAGGACATGATTGAGAAGAAATGTGCAGCATGCAGGAGCAACTGCACAATGTGCATAATCATGCATGTCATGTGATCACTGCTGCACACTGGATGAGAAATGAGGAGATGTGCATAGAGATGAGGATGGAGTTGGGGATGCATCATCCAGGTCATCATTGTGACAGCATTCTGATGGTGATAGAAAGATGTGAGCAAGGGGGGGACAAGGATGAGGAATGTGCTCACCATCAGTTGATGCATCTCAGTGTTACCTTGTCATCCTGTCATCATCATCATCATAATGATGGTGGTGCATGGCAAGCTCTCTGCATTGTCATGCCATGATGGTGTTGACACATTGTGGTTGTGGTCATTGCAATGGTGACAGCAAGAGGTGAGCAAGGGGGGACAAGGATGAGGAACATACTCACCATCAATCAACACATCTCAGTGCCACCTCATTATCTCATTGTCATTGTCATTGTTATGATGATAGTGGTGGTGCATAACAAGCACTCTGCATCATCATGCCATGATCCTGTGTCCTCATCATTGTTGATGGAGAGGAAGAGGGAGAGAAGTGCAGACATCATTGTATCATCATATTGTGGTCATGTTGCAGATAAGGACTGTCATGTCACAGGATGGGGGCATGCATTATTATCATAATGCTCACAGTTTGTGCATGTAGGAGAGAGGAGTCAGTGAGCACTAAGTAGTGGCAGAAATACATCAGCAAAACAATCTTTCAGCAGAGTGTGGCAGTGCTCCACAGAAAGGTACCCAAAACTACAGACACTACAGAGCCTATAGACAAGGGTTGTTTTGCTGATGCACACATTTTCATCTCCTTGCCCTCATCTATAGGCTAAAGCACAGGTAATCCACAGATGCCTGAGATTCAACCTGCACCCATACCTGCTGTTAACCTGCACCCTCCATAATGGGTCCAGGTATGCTTATGGGTCAGAACAAATGTATCCATGGATAACCCTCAATGAGTTTATCCATGGGTCCATTGTATATACAGTGACTCAAAAAAGTGTCCCAATGTTGGGTCATTTTGGATAGTGTTGTATTTTGTAAAATAACTACAACAAATAAAGACAAACACTTGCAGGGTCACTGGTAGCCCTAACCCCTTACATCATTATTGCTCC
>JBBPUL010001068.1:0-11924 GCA_038094675.1 Spongispora temasekensis
CTCGCCAAGGCGGAGTAGTGACTAGTCTCTGCACATCGCGTGTAGGACCTACGCCCCTCGTCTTCGTCTCGCAGCTTTAGGTTGCGCATCGAGTCTACGACTGACGCTACCCGCGCCTGTCGTAACAGCGACCGCGTCTACATCCCCGAGCCTGATCGCCTCTCCATCATCACTCGCGCCCATGACCACCCCTCCGCCGGCCACCCTGGATATCTAAAAACCCGCCAACTCGTTGCTCATGACTTTTGGTGGCCGGGCCTTGCTACTCAAGTCTGCCGTTACGTCGAAGGTTGTGCAGTGTGCCAACAAAACAAAGCGAATACCCATCCCACCATTCCCCCGCTCTCTCCGATCATATCCCTCACCTCCCGACCATTCCAGCAGGTTTCCTGCGATCTTATCACAGACCTCCCTTTATCCAACGGTTTCGACAGCCTATTGGTCGTGGTCAACCATGGGCTTACTAAGGGGGTAATTCTCTGCCCCACAAAGAAACACATCACCGCTGAGGGAGTCGCAACCCTCTTTTTTCACAAGGTCTACCGCCGCTGGGGCCTTTATGACAAAATTATCTCCGACCGAGGCCCTCAATTCGCATCCACCTTCGCTCGAGAGCTTGGAAAGCTCTTGAAATATGACCTCTCCCTGTCCACAGCGTACCACCCACAATCCGACGGAGAAACCGAACGTGTCAATCAAGAGGTTGAAACATACCTGCGGATATTCTGCGGGAACAATCCCACCGCATGGGCTGATCACATCACCCATGCGGAATTCACACACAATCACTGCCCTCACTCCGTTACCGGCAAGTCACCGTTTTACCTCATGTATGGCTTCGAACCTCGTGCTCTCCCCACGGTCCTTGCGGAAACACCACTTCCTGCCCTGGAAGAACGCCTCAAAGCCCTATCCGCAGCAAGAAATGAGGCACTAGCAGCCCATGAACTCGCACGCCAAGTAATGGCATCTCGCACATGCCGCTCTTTCACCCCATTCTCGAAAGGAGACAAGGTGTGGTTAGAAGCAAAGAACCTCAATCGCCGCATTGCGAACCCCAAATTCGCACCAAAAAGGGAAGGACCCTTCGTTATCACAGACGTCCTATCCCCCTTAACATATAGACTCCGACTCCCGGCAACATGGAAGATTCACCCCGTGTTCCATGCTTCCCTCTTATCGCCCTATCGCGAAAACAGCGTACACGGCCCGAACTTCCCAGCTCCACCCCCGGAGCTAGTAGAAGGTGAGGAGGAATACGAGATCGAGAAAGTCCTACGCCACCGAGGAACATCGCGTTCCCGCATGTTCCTGATCCGATGGAAGGGATACACTGCGGAGGAAGACTCCTGGGTTCCAGAACGGAATCTGAAAAATGCAAAGTCCGCTCTGCAGGAATATAAGAACCTCCACCCGAAGGCTTTTTCTTCCTCAAAGCGTTAGCTTCCTCCCCTCACAATGCCTTCCATCGTCTTCGCCCCTTCACACCTACGCTTCTCCCTTACTATGTCGAATGTCTCATCCATATCCCCTTCGTCGCCTTCCTCTCTGTCCATTTCAGTACCTCCTATGGAGGACAATCTTACTTCACCGCCGCGCACCCCTTCTCCGCCATTGGCCGACGCTCCTCATCATGAGGATGTTGTGGTATTGGCAACAAACGATCTTCCTCCTAGCCCAGGCTCTCCATATACCATCCCCGTCCTCGACCCGCCCGTCGACGCCCCGACCCCAGTAATTTCGGTCGATATTCCCTTACATGCCCACACCCTCCGGTCCTCGGACCCTACCAACGACGAACGCAGCGTGCTCCATGAATACCTCACCGACCCCCACATGTTCACGGGGATCTCCGCTTTCACAGACCCATCCTCCATCTTCTTCCTCCTCTACATGGTTTATCTTCAGTTGGAACATCTTCCCCACCTTTTCCAGGCCCTCATTAGCTGCGAACAACGTAACGTCACCCTCGCAGGAGCTTCCATCCGTGGCATCCATTCTAGGATTATCGGACACATACATGACCTGGCTCATCAGTTGGGATTCCTAGAATTTGTCCAAGACGTTGACCGGTACCTCCGGGAGACCGCCGCAGTCTCCATTCCCACCAATATTAATATCTCCGGCTTCGCACTTCGCTCCCCCTCCCCGACGACCTCCGAGATCATCCGCGACTCGGTCTCTGTGAACAACGACACCCCCAGTGCATCATCATCCCCCCTGGACCCCATGGAGGCACTAGCCATCGACGCCCTCTAAGCACGCTTCAACCGCATTCAAGAAGCAACTGTCCAACGACGCATCCTACAGGGGGACTTACCATGTCCAAGTGACCACCACCGATACCGAGACTCCTGCTTCGTCTGCCACTGCCTTGGGCATATCTGGGTACACTGCCCCCACTACACCTGCCCCTTCTGCCGCCGACGTTCCCCCGGTCACACCCAGGCCGCTTGCCCTTTCCGTAACTGTCGCTCTCCACCTGGTTCCTCCTCGTCGTCCACATCCTCCTGCAGTTCCCACCACTTACGGGGATCCTTTCGGTCCCGCACCTCCAACGCTTCCCGCCACTCTCAGCGCTCTAGCCGCGCGCTTCCAGTACCTCCACCTAGATCCCCGCCAGCATTAGATGCAGAAGAAGACTTTCACTTCGACTCGGTCGGAGAAAGCAACATGTGCGGATCGCCTGTTGGGTCTTGCCGTGGTTTATAAGGAAGTCTCACTAGGGTTTCGACCCTACTAAGGGGGTAATGTTACGATCGGCCCCTTTTCTTTTCTCTCTTCGCTCTCTTTTGCTTCATATTACTTAAACACGCACAGCCCTTCCCTTTAGTCAGCGTTCTCGGCTGTACGTTTCCCTTATCCCTTATCTCTGACTCACGCGTTCCGTAACATTCTATGTAGTTCTATCTCATATGGCCTTCGGACTCATTTCACGCTGTGTGTGACTCATTTCCCCTTACCTCCAGTTACCTAGTTTGGATTCCTCTCTTGCCAAGCTATCGCACTGCTTGGTCCGTGCATAGAACTCTTTACATATAAATAGGGCGTAGCACAAGCCATGTATCTCTAGCTTGAGCCTACTCGAGATAGCAATCTATTGCGTCTTTGACCCTCTCACTCCCCTCTGCTCTCCCTTTGAATCACTTGGCCTCGCAGCATCTTCGCTCGAGGATACTCTGACCTTCGTCCTTGATGTCGCTACATACTCGCCTAGGCGGAGTAGTGACCAGTCTCTGTGCATTGCGCTCAGGACCTATGCCCCTCGTCTTCGTCTCGCAGCTTTAGGTTGTGCATCGAGTCTACGACTGACATTACCCGCGCCTGTCGTAACAGATACTAGTACAGGCGCACAAGAAACAAAACATTGGGGAGGTACTTGCATTGACAAAGTCCTCCCTTTTAAAAATCCTTTACCCCTACAGCCTCTACATGGACGTCTTCATCGTCATCCTCATTCATGAGGCCGGGTATCTCTTCTTCAGCTTTGGAGATAAGGGAAATGAGTCAGACACAGCATAAAACGAGTCAGGAAGCTGTGTGTGATAGAACTACATAGAATGTTCCAGAATGCATGAGTCACAGATAAGAGATAAGGGGGAACGTACAGCCGCTGACGCTGACTAAGTGAAAGGCTGTACGTGTTTAAGTAATACAAGACAAAGAAGCAAAGAAAGAAAAGAAAAGGGGTTGATCATAACACAAAGCATCCCCGAGACAAGCATAAAACCCAAGTCCTCGCTCACGTTGCTGGTCAAGATGTCAAACGTCATCGACTTATGCAATGATTCGAACAACTTGCAGCCAAAAAAAACCTCTTGACCCAGGAGGATCAGTTGGATACCATTGATGGTGATCTTGAGCACCAAATGTTTGACCAGATCAATGGTGCCCTAGACTTGATGGATTTCGAACCCATCTTTTCAGTTGACAATACATTCACTGTGGACGCAAGCAATGATGACCCCAAGGATCCACAGATTCTATTCACATGTCGTGTCCTTCCTGACCAAGCGGCACATCGCTTGTATACCGGCTGGAAATCACTCATTCCAACAATAGTTATGCCGTATCTTGATTATATCTCGAGAACACTAGGGAAACGTCTTGCTCCTTGGATGCAATCACTCTCCTTGTGTTTTCGCAGTCATGACTGTGCCACCAAAACAACTAGCATTATATGTCTTTTTTTTTTATCATAAGTTGCATTCCTTTCATCAAGTATTCCGTATTGATTTGCTACAGATTTTAGTACAATAGACGTCTCTAGTTGCCGATGCTCTACACTCACTCAAGTCCTCATCCATTATGGCCTCTTTCCCACTGCACCATCACAACCACGCATGGCAGTCTCTATTGATCTACTCACATTCTACCGTGCCCTTTTCGAGCAGTCGTGTGATGTGATTAACACTCTTGCATGTGCACTAAATAACCATTATGTTCGCCAAGGATTCTGAATAGTAAACAAGATTGTGAGTGACTTTTACCTTTCGTCATGATCTCAGTTTCATGTTATCATTGGTAGGGCAATGTGATACAAGAACTGTTTCATCGTGGCCTTGGATTCGCTGTCCAATGATTTGACATACTGCTTGTTGAAGCAGAGCAAAAGTTGGAAGCAACACTTCAACAAGCTCACAACATGATCTTGGCTTCGAAGCATTTTGTCCAAACCCTTGCGGCTGACTCCCATCCAAGCATTTGTCAACAAATTCTGGTCCAGCGTTGCCCAGCATGTTTCAGTGGCTCTAAATTTGGTATACCTTTTACCAAAGGTGGCAACATTCATGTGGCTATGGATGGGAACTTCCATCATCGCCATCGCTGCTCTGCGGGGGATTCCCCCCCTTTTTACAACCCTACATACTTTCTACTCAAATCTGAGGTAGACGCGATGGGATCCCGAATCCAGGAACAATGGAAGAAGCCCCCAAAGCCCCACAAACCTATTGTATCCAACAAAGCACTTGATTCATGTGAAACATCCTATGAAGCTGCTGATGGAAAAAAGCAGAAGACGTCCATGGAAAGCTTCGATGACACGGGCCTCATGGCTCTTATTTGCTGGCACGATATCCTGCTTTTTTTTGCAAACATTGACACGCCTGGTGAACAACAGAAGTATGCACTGGCACTCATTGCCCACCTCTTCTCACTCTTGCCATCAAACGCTAATGTTGCTGTCTTGTACGATGTTGGATGTATCTTAGACCGAACACTTGCATTGGTAAGTTTTTGTTTATATACCCAAGTATACGTTCACACTGCTACTTCAGTATGACATTCTCCCCGGTGACCTTACTACCTGGTTGCGCTTTGCCACAACTGCCATGCATGCCTACAGCCATGAATGGGCTTGTCAGCTCATCTACAATCCATGCCTTACAGAAGGCTTGGGGCTATCTGATGGAGAAGGTACAAAACGTCTTTGGTCACGCATGATCAAGTTGATTGGTATCGAACGTTCATCTGCAGTGAGTCCTTATCTATGTATAGAATAAATTGTTGTTTACCCGAATCAATAGCGCCAATGTCGTATATGGCTCATTGATCGCCAAGCAGCTGCTGTCAGCACCGAGATGCACGCAGATCTCAGTGATTGGATTAAGCACCACCTTCGACAAGGGGTGCAAGATCAGGGCAGACTAGCCCAAGAAACCCTCAAGAACATTGGCATCCCCCTTGAGGATCTCCAACGCAAGTGGGCTTCGCAGAAGGAAGCTCAACTCTCAATTCATGCTCATAAATTTTTGTTTTGTTTTGAACTCATTTCAAAATGAGTCTATCATTGATTCATTGTGTCACATTAGATGCTCCTGCACACCTCAAGAAGGAACTTGATGCTGTCTTGATGCTACAGGCTGACATTGACACAAGCAATCGGGCTATTCAGGCAGTGAAAAATTCTATTGAGAAGTATCAAAACCTCACTGACGACACGAAACTCGCACTTGCCAGCCTGGAGCAGGCCCACGACCAGATGATGACAAAAGTGGAAGCCTTTTATGCATCACTAAATATTACTGACCAGTTTCCAGAACTCAAAGACATCGATCTAGATTATGTATGAACTCTTTTGCTGACCCGTGACCTCAAGATAAACATATGAAAGTGGGCGACCACTAGTTTTTTTGAGTGGGATAAACTCGATCAGGCCATCAGAGAAGCTCAGAAAGCACTCAGTACGTCAGCACCTTTTCTATAGCATCTTTTCTATAGTCACACATCTGACTTTTTATGAGGCACGAAACTCCATCAACGAATGTGTAAGGTGATCTCCAAGCGACAGCCCACTCTGATGAGTGTAATCTGCAAATACAATATCTATTGTGGTCAACTTGCAGATCTTCATAATCCATCCTGGTCGATCCCGCTTCCCACCCCCTTGCTGACAAAACTCAACAACTTTTGCAATCATGACTCTCTCATGGAAGATGTATGGATTACCCCTTCCGTTGGATAAACTCCACACTGGATAGATGACAAGGATGTATGTAGTGGCATTCAAGCAGTGTTAAAATGTGATCGCTGCCTCGAAGAATGGCGGCGGCTTGAGCTTGAGGCAGAAAATATTTGCCAATGGTATGGTCAAGAGTTAACGGTGGTTGAACTGGCATTGCTTACTCCCAGAAGTAAGTGCACATGATATAGAACTTCGCCATAACCTATGCTAACGTCCCACAGATGAAACAGTTGGCTTACTTCTCCAGCATTATCGGGATCAACTATTGGCACTTCCGCCTCGTTGGTCCAATCCATTGGTGTCATTGGCCAGATTTGACGCACAAACTCAAGAATCGATGGCACTGGCCAAGAGGTTAATAGGAACCTCAGAATTGGCCTCATTTTGTGTCATGCCAATGACAGTTGAGGCCCCAGAAGACTTGTCTGAAGGCCACGAAAATGCTGCTGTCGATCCCAATCTCAACGCTTATCTAGTAACCATTGACACCGAGGACATGGTCACTATTGATTATCTCATAGACGAAGCCCTGCTTTCAGACCGAGAAGAGCCTAGCCACAGCGCCATGCCATTTCCCATGCACAATGCCACAATTCTCATAGGGATCCTCTGAGAAACCCCACTTATAAGTCACAATTATATCACCGAGGAGCAATGGAGCTCCACTGATGAAATTCGAAAGAATATAACTTTTGACCCGATGGGGCCTTTGATACTTTGTGGTGGCCACAAGGTGTATGGCAGTGGGAAGGTGCAATGGGTGATTCTTCCATGAGCCCCTGGTTTTTCTGAATTTGTGATTGAAGCAGAAGACCTTGCTATGCTTGCTTCTCCAATGTCCTGGGTCAACGACATATGTATCAATGGTTATATCTCTCTTCTCTTTTCACTCATTTGTGGTGGAAATTCACCCAGTACTATGGTTCACTTCACTGTTTTCTCGACATATGTTCTTCCTTGTGCACACTACAAGTCCGACCTCGAGCTCTTTCGGGCAACCAAGCACACGCAATTTTGGACCAAAGATCTTTGGGTTTTCCCAATTCATTGACTGAATCATTGGGTCTTATGTATTGCTGATTTCTCCTGTAGTGAGCTTCGGCTTTTCGACAGTCTTGCTGCAGAGAAACCTTGGCAAAGCGATGTAAATGTGAGTCCTTAATGATTATTGGATCTTAATGCCACCGCATTGACATTTTGGTATTGCCGACTGCTACGGAAGGAAATCACGCAGATCATTTCCCAGCTCCTCAACACTGCCAGGACTATGGAGCATCCACACACCATGGCATCCCATCAGTTTCAAGTGGACACCCAACCTTGGAAAGCTTGTCCACTTACAGTAAGTTTCATTGTGAGACTAACATAACCTGGTCTCTGATTAGAATTTATAGACTGTTCCGGTACAAAGTAATGATTACGACTGTGGAATATGGGTTTTAGCTGTCGTGGCTGCAGTATTCAGGGGATTTGATATGATATCTATGGAAGAGAATGACATTGCGGGTTTCCACAGTAATTTACATACTTGTTTACTCTCTCAATGATCAAAATTGAATAATACACTGGTATGGGGATACATCTAATCCAGCGTCTGTAGTAGACTATCTATTAGTTCAATGATTTCACTACTATAATTATCCACTGTTCATGATTAAGGGTTTGAGCTTGTAATTGATTGGATTCAATCATGATTATGACTGGGAGAGTCAAGCAGTTTGTAGAAGGGGTGGTCAGCATGGTGGTGAAAGAGAGGAGTAAATCTCCTATACTGTGCACCAGAACTGGTCAAAGTCGAACACAATTCCAGTGTGTGACTTAGTACTAATTGTAATTCTCAGATACTTCTAACCCTGCGCCATGCAGCCTCAGCACCATGGGTCATCAACCAAGCTTTATCTGCTTCCGGGTACTATGCAAAATATTATAGGATGTCTAGAAAGTGTAGAAAAGTGCTCAACACACTTGGTGAGTAAATCTCCTATACATACTGCACACTGACTTGGAAACCAGCTGAACTCAAATATAATCTGGTGCATGATGTGATACTCATTGTAATTCTCTGATATCTACTACCTTAACACCATGGCATGTCCAAAGATGTACTTCACCCCAGAGGAAAAAACCTTAGCTGCTTGAAGATATCGAGCCAACTATTACAAGAAGTTCACTACCCATTATTTCTTGCATCCTATGCTCACCAGTCACTGTGACTCGGACATGATTCTTAGAAATCGTAGCATAATCAACAACAAAATCACACAAAAATGCCAAAGTAGAAATGACAAACACAATTCCGAACTGTATGTCTAGTGGTATTTATTCATGTCCTGGATCTGGAATTTGGATGTGTGAAATTAACACCATCTCAGAGCACCCCCCAGTCAAGAATCTCAGAAGGTTGCTATCCTTGGCCAACCAAGCCATCGGTCCAGCCAGTTCTTGTCCAGATGGTGCACTTGGGTCTTAATAAGTCTTTCAGCAGTTTACAGTATCTGATAGTGCTGGTCGGCCGAGGAAATAAAGAGACACTGCAACTGGGCCGACCTGATCAGAGTCTCAGCTCAGTGATGAACTCAACTCAATTATCAGGGGCTCCTTGTGCGAATGGATGAAAACTCTTTGCAAGCATTTTCTTGCCTCAGGAAAGTATACTGAGATAAATGATATATTATCTGCAGTTCGGCCTATCGACGAGGAGCTTTGTCGGCTAGCTATCAGTGGAGGTATAGAGAGCCCACTTTCAAAAATAACCAAAATCATAATAAAGGTCTTAGAAAACCTTCTCCCATGTGTGGGAAGGATCAGACATATGCAAGTTAGAATGCAGAAGCTTATTATTGTACCAGGTTGTATCCGATGTCACTTTAGAATAGGACTAGGAGACGTTAAAACACTCATTGACATTGCACAATGATCACAGATCAACAAAGACAATACAAATTTTATGGTCCGAGGCACTCTCAAACAAGTACAACAACCTTGCCCAGCTCAATCGCAATCATCATACCACGAACTCCATCTCCCAAAGAGGCAACACGTGAGTGCACATTCCCGCTAACTCCAGTGACATGAGGCGAAGTGCGTGGCCTGAATTTAACAAGTCAGTCATGCTAGCAAGAAAAATTGAGTAATGTCAACATACCAAGTTGAGAACACACCAACATGTCTCTCTTTGGTGACTATGTAGAAGGGGCCGGATGCTCCTGGCTCCGGAATGTCGAATTGAAAATCCATGTAAGTCCGCTGGTGGATGATTTGACCACTAACAACGAGCATGTTGGAAGGAAGCATATCTTGAATGAGAAGGGTAGGTGACTCTGTGGAGGCGGCAACTAGGATGGTGGCAGCGGGGTCAGAGGCAGGTTCTTGGGCAGCTGGCGAATCCTTAGAACCAGTGAGAGTAGGCTACTCTATAGAGGTAGTGACTATAGCAGCGGCAGGTTTGTGTTGTAACTACATTCAAACTCGCCTCCTTTTTCTGATCTCAATGGTGTGGCACACCGGATTACGTAATATGACATCACTGGTCTAGACCGATCACGTGACATGACATCATCAATGACGTCAGAGGTCTGGACCTCCTTATCTCTTATCTATGACATCATTAGTCTGGACCACCTCATGTTAGACACATGTAGCTTAGTCATACCTCATGTATTTAATATAGTAGACAATATATAAACCAGGCCAAGAGTCGAGCTGTCTCCAGCTTCGACCTCTTGTGTCTTTGTGACCTAAGTCGCGGTCCTCCACTTTAGTCTTCTCTCTTTTCTTTGGTTAGTAGAGGCCGACAGTCGTGTCCTTGCTAGGTCACTTCATTAGGTCGAAGCTGCCCATACGTCCTCCTCTACTGTTTGCGCCGGATACATACGCGCCCCGCTCGTCGTCGTTACTCGTTGTCAGAAAGCCAATCCACAGGCGTGAAGTGGTCATCGTTCTATTGGGAACGCGGTTGCCCCGTGATAGCTTGGAGACAACAACTCCAAAATCAAACTGTTTGAGCTGCGTTCGTCTGACGCAATAGTTGGTTCGCTTTGACAAGGCTAAGACTCCATTCGAGGAGACACGCTCGTTCGCCAACAAATAAAGATCAATCTCTGTAGCACATAGTGGGTCAGTGCAGCTGTTCTGGGCAGTGCAATCCAGCGGAATCGCAGTCTCTTCCGAAAGATCTGCAGTCTCGGCATACTAAAACGTCAGCCGTAGCCAGGCAGTTCCCCGGTTCCCCCCCTTTGACTCTCCGGTCCCGAGCCGGCATACAAGACTCATCCTCGTGAGACGAAATCCTCGTGGAGCCCTCTTCGTGGTAGTGGCAAGCGAGTTTCTTTTTTTAGTACATGTGCACTATCGGCCACGAATTCCTTGCCGTTAGAAAAGTAGCCCTTAAACCCGAGTGGGACTGGACTGGAAACATGAGTTTTCAGTTAGAAGCAGCAAACGTTCCCCCTCACCTCCTCCAACTTTTTTTTGATGCTCGCCGCTCCACTCCCCCTTCCTCCAACCCTTACGCAGCCACCGCAGAATTTGTAATTTACGAAAATGTCGAACACCGCCATCTCCCAGAAGATCAACGATCTGGTGGACCAATTGTCGGGTCTTCAACTCGACGTCACAACAAGGGCGAAAAGGACAATCGGTGATCCCGGCCTATGGGACGGCAACAAGAGCATGTTCCGGCTCTGGTGGGCCAAAATGAAGCTCTACCTCAAAGTAAAGAGCCTAGACCAACGCGAAGCCACGTACGCAGTGGTAACCCGCTTGATCGGCGATGCCGCTCCATTCGCTATCAGCACGCTCGAAGAATTCGGGGATAAGGATGCTCCCGATTGGCCAGCAATCGACGTCCTCGAAAAAGAAATCACAACATATTTCGTCATAGGCACGCTTCGCCATGAGGCCTATAAAAAATTACTAAACCTAAAACAAACTGGCGACTTTACTATTTTTATGCGAGATTTCTCGGCGCTTTTCTCAGACGCCAAATATAGCAACGAAGAGGCAGTGCACTTGCTAAAACAAGCAGTGCAATATAAGATTCATATCGAACATGAGCTGCATGGCACTGCACTCGACAATGACGATTACAAAGGATTGGTAGAGGCATACACTGCCATCAACCAAAAGTTCGAAAGAATCGCCTTGGCCAGGCCTAGTATCGGCCCTGCCACTCCTCGTGCCCCCAGCGCCCGTCCTTTCGGTGCTCGTCCCCTACCGCGTCCCTCTGTGCAGGGACAACGATTTACTCCCACAGGTCTTCAACCCGGACAAGGCGCTCCAATGGAGATAGATCGCCAAACCCCGCGCACACCATCCGCCCCTGATAATCGAACTTGTTTTGGTTGTCAACGAAAAGGCCACATTTGGGCAATGTGTCCTACCAATCCCTCTCGCCGCCCCCGAAACCATGCCTTGTATGAGGCAAGAGAGGCAGTCTCCTCTCTCCCTCCACAGCACC
>JBBPUL010001070.1:0-11880 GCA_038094675.1 Spongispora temasekensis
CAACAATTATCATCCCCTGAGTTTGGAGGAAAGGTTGACAATTCTTAAACAGAAAATCACAGCTGTAACCCACATTGCAAAGTCACCTAGATATACAAAGCAACAATGTGCATTTTTCATGCAGTTCATTCTGGTGAGAGAGCAATATGACATGGAAACTACATACCCACTGAGAGTATCTCTTCTGCGATTCTATGGTATCCCTAAAATCCATAAGTCACCTGTGAAGATGAGGCCAATTGCACTGTGCCACAGTTCTATCCAGAATCCTGTTGCTAAATACATATCTAAACTACTGAAACCACTTATCGATAACAGCCCCTACATATGTAAGGGCTCTAAGCAGTTGATGGAGCAACTCCACACACTTAAACTCGATAACAGTAGGCTGTGAAAGTTTGTCAGTGGTGATGTAGTCACTTTCTACCCAAACATCCCATTGGACAGGATGATGGATGTCCTATGCCACATGTGGGAAGAGTACCTCAATTTCAAGGCTTCTAAATTAAATCTGCCTGCCCACAAAACAGTTCAGAGATTCCTGACCATGAGCAAATTTAGAGAGCTCCTCGACACAGCATTATTGTCGAAGGTCCAGATGGCACTGCTTACATGTAAATTAAAGGCATTGCCATGGGTGTTGCCTGCAGTCCTGATATAGCCAATCTATATGGGCTGTATTTTGAGAAAGATGTGCTACCACACATCAGTGATAATATTCTGTTCTATAAACGGTACATTGATAACACCCTAGTGATTGTATATTTCGATTGATTCCCTGAATGGTATCCTGGTGGCTCTGGTGCTGGAAACCCAAAGGATTTCATAGATTACTGCATCAGCTTCAATGGGTGTACCATCGAATGGGAAAGGCCTTGCTTATTGTTACCATTCCTGGATTTATTTATCTATCAGGACATAGACCGCTTGGTACAGTGGAAACCATACCATAAAGCAAGGAACCATCTCGAAAGAATCCCATGGGACAGTGCGCACCCTCTAGACATCAAATGAGGAACATTTATTGGAGAGCTGTCCCAGCTTGCTACCCTATCAAGTAAATTAGAACACTACTTGGATGCAGTGAATGATCTCTCTGATCTTTATGTCCTGCAGGAGTATCCGAAAGCCATCATAAAAAGATGGAAATCATCTCACATTAGAACCCACTGAGAAATCTCTAAACAAGACCCCAGCAATGGAAAGGCTGGTCCGGCAGAAGCCAAGGACCGTGTTCTAGTGATGAAGACTGTCTTCAATATGGCATGGAATTTCTTTGACATGCATTGCCTTAGTGATGTCATGACCCAATCCATTTGGCAAACTCTAGCCACATGGCAGGAGGGTGATTTTGAAATGCCACTCTCCCACGATATAGTCTAAGGGTTGATGCCTTTGAGAGAAATATCAGATGCCAACTTGTCAGCCTTTGTCCAAGCCCATGGGGGTGTCAGTATCTTGCAGTGCTATACAGACTGGGAGCTGATGGCCCATGATGGTAAAGACCCCCTGGTTTCCAGGGATGTCTAGTATGGTACCAAAGGGGATAAGACCTTTGATACACTATGTTTGGCAACAGATGACTTCTGGTCACCCGTAAATGAACACACAATTTCAGAGACTTGGCCATGCAATGGTGCTTCTCACTTGTCAAAACCCTCTTTGCTGAGGAATGACAATGTGTTGAGAAAATGCACATCATAGCCACACACTTCTTTAGTGCTTATGGAAATTGGGACCAAGCCAGTCTCGATAATGTATTCAAGCTGCCAATTTGGAATGAGCTGCTGCCTGAAGAAGGACATGTTGACCTGTCGGATGACAATATGTCAGAAGGGAATAATACCTCATCTGGGTCTAGAGCTGCTCTGCCAAAAAAGCTGAGACAGCCAATGTTATTTGAGTACTTTGGAATGACTCATGCTGATTCTCCTGCTTCACAAGGGAGCCAAATTGAACACCATGAGGATGAGATGGATATATCATCTTGAGTGAGTATGCAGTGCCCTACAGGGGAGCCTCTTCTGAGGTAGTGACCATGCCTTCAGGTGGTACCTAAGTTATACCATGCATCATTCATGTCTGATGACTGTTGATGAGCCCATAGTTTGTAGTAGGTTCTCGAGTGTTAGCTTCTGTAAGTCACATTTAGGGACTTAGAATTATGTACACATGTAGTCATGTTGAGTCAACTGTAGATGCTTCCCACACATTGTCACTCATTTACCAAATGTTACTCATATGTTACATATGTCTTCCCACACATGGACAACCATGTGATTCAAATCTTATTTGATATGAGAATAGTGCCTTGATCAGTAATCACGGTTCTCATGTTATTGATTTGATGTGGGAACCTTTAGTAATCTTTCTACTTTAGGTTTAATTATCTTAGACATACTTCCATGCCACTAGATATATAAACTAGACACATGAACCTGATGAGACTCTCCAGTCGAAATAGGCCCTGCTTGCATTTGCCTGTGGGTTTATAGTTCCTGTCTAGACTTGTTCATCAGCTTCAGCCTCTACTACCAACGTATGCTATTTTACTCTACCACAGTCATTCCAGCAATGGATCATGTTGACAAGGCCCTCACAACATACTCACATGACTGAAAGTACCTCCCAGCCATCTGATTCACTGTCTTGCTTGCCAAAAAGACACTCAACTGTTATTATTCATGCATAGACAACTCAGAAGTGTACTGTATTGCTATGAGTAAGTGGGCACCAGCCTTCAAGATCAGATTCAAGAATTCAGTACTTCATCCATGACACAAGCTCTCTTATTTTCAAGATTGTCAACTAGCCTGATAAATGGATCAAGATTGCTGAGAAGCTTGTTATATGAACCAAAATGGAGCTAACACTATGGACTCAAACTTGGACATTGAAGTCATTGAACTAGCACCTGAGATAGCCCAAAAGATAACTATTTTTGAATCCTCATCACTATTACTACACTCAGTATGCAAATGTCCTGCATCCAGGTCAATATATTCGATAATCTGCCCACTCTTGCTACCCCCAAGCATACTGAGGTTACCTCTGAACTCACTTGCTACCTTGTCATAAAGGTCAAACATATTATTAAACCAATTGAATGGTGGTATAAATATCATGGCATCTATCCTCAGCTTTTCTGAATGACCTCAAACTACTTAACAACATATACATGGTATGTCCTGAATTTATTACTACAAATGAAATACTAGGTAATTACTTGAGAGCTACCTCTATTGATGTCAAGTGTCTTTTTAGCTGTGGTTGCCTCCTGCTTTCCCATGATGGCAACAGACTGTTACGATCAGCCCCTTTTTCTTTCTTTCTTTGTTTCCCTTGCCTTGTATTACTTAAACACGTACAGCCTTTCACTTAGTCAGCATCTGCGGCTGTATGTTTCTCTTATCTCTTATTGGTGACTCATACATTCCATCGTGTTCTATGTAGTTCTATCACACACAGCCTTCTGTCCCATTTCATGCTGTGTATGACTCATTTCTCTTATCTCCAGTTACCTCTTTAGGATTCCTCTCTTATCGAGCTGTAGCATCACTTGGTCCATGTGCAGGACTCATACATATAAATAGGGTGTAGCACAAGCCATGTATCTCCAGCTTGAGTCTACTTGAGATAGCAATCTATTGCATCTTTGACCCTCTCGCTCCCCTCTGCTCTCCCTCTGAACCACTTGGCCTCACAGCATCTTCGCTCGAGGATACTCTACCTTTGTCTTCAACATCACTATATACTCGCCTAGGCGGAGTAGTGACTAGTCTCTGTGCATTGCGCTCAGGACCTATGCCCCTCATCTTCGCCTCGCAGCTTTAGGTTGCGTATCGAGTCTATGGCTGATGCTACCCATGCCTGTTGTAACAAAAGGCTCAAGCTCTTCAAATGCAACTACCCTTGCTGTAGCTTGCAGCCATTTCGGCCCCTCCGTCACCTTTGAAGTGGCACCTCTGCCAACCACCACCACCCATCACAACCTCTTCTTCTTGGAGGTCTACTACGCCCCCCAGTCCTAGCTCCAGAATGTCCACCCCTCCGTCACCACCTAGCCCTGCCTCCCCGATGTCTTCTAAACCTACCAAACTCTGTCTCACCCAACCTAAGGCCTTCTCAGGCAAACAATGTGATGCCATGCCCTGGTTTCGCTTAGTCCAATGGTACCTCGCCATTAACATTGATGTCTACTCGACGGATGAAAAGAAGATAGGTTTCGCCCTGTCGTTTATGAATAATGGAAGTGCCTTCACTTGGGCAGACACCTTCACAGAAGAAAGCATGTGAGGAACCAACATGACCATAGGGTCTTGGGATGAGTTCATCAAGAAGTTCAAGGCTCACTTTGAGAGCCCCAACACCACTGCCAATGCCTTGACCTGGTTGGCCACTTACTGTGTCAATGAGCAATGTGATAGAACATTCCAACCATCCCTCAGCCAATACATTTCAGAGTTCCACAACCAGGTCAGCCTTGCAGGGCTCAATGAGGCAGCCACTATTTGCCATTATTTCTCTATGGGCATCCCCCCTTTGCTCTCGGAAAAGGTGTACCTTATGGACACCGTCCCCACCACTATCAACGATTGGATCAAGAATGCCTCTCGTCTTGACGACCAGCACAAACGTGCTAAGCTTGTCACTCGTCAGCACAAGCACTCCTCAACCTCCACCTTTGTCCCCCGCCCCACTCAGATCCCTTGCGATAAAGATCCCAACACCATGGATGTGGACACCATCCACATTCTAAAACTCACCCCTGAAGAGTGAGAATGCTGCTTCAAGCAAGGACTCTGCCTCTAATGCAGGAAATCAGGTCACTTTTCCAACAAGTGCCCTACCTTCAAGGATCTTCCCCCACACCCCAAAGCTGACCAAAAGGTCACCAAAGCCAAAGAAGAGATACCCGGTCTTATGGATGAGAATGATGATGAAGAAGTCCATGTCAAGGCTGTGGAGGTGAAGGATTTTTGAAAGGGAGGACTTCTTCGATGCAAGTACCTCCCAAACGTCTTGTTTCTTGTGTGCCTGTACTAGTATCCACATCCAATAGAGCTATGCATATCTCCATTCAGCTCGTGGTACCCTCACACACTATGAAAGTCATTAACTCCCCTGCTCTCATTGACTCTGGAGCAGAGATTTCCTGCCTTGACTGGGCCTTCACCCAAAAACATCAACTCCCATGCACCCGCCTTGAACAACCAATCTGTGTTTGCAATGTGGACCAATCCATGAACTCGAACGGAGACATCTTATTCTCCACCAAGCTCTATGTCTCCATCAGAAAAGGGGTTACCCAAAAGGTACTCTTTTATCTCATGAACTGAAGAAAGGAAAACGTCATCCTTGGCCTTCCCTGGCTCCGTCTTGCCAACCCCACAATCAACTGGGAAAAGCAAACCATCTCTGTCTCCGAGATCCTTGATTAATTCGCAGATCTATATCATGCCTACATTGCTGACCAAAAGTGACACAACTCCCACTACCACACCCCACCTCTCCAAGGATTTGGTGAAACTTTGATTCAGTGTGTCAATACAATGCCCGAAATCCACAGACATCTACACACGTACTTGGATATCCAATCCGAGAAACAATGGCAACACCAAACCCTTAGCCATTACTCCATCAACTGTGTTACCCGAGGAGGACTATACATCCTACCCTCAGCTACCATCGCCTGCTATTCTGAAGCAACCAAGCTTGCTGAGAAAGCAGGGACCCAGACCCAGGATGTCACCTTACCCCCAGAATACTCAGACTTTTCCAAAGTCTTTGAGGAAAAAGATTGTGAATCTCTTCCCCTATCACGACCCTACAACCACGAAATTAACCTTGACGAGTCCTTTGTCCCAAAGATTGGGAAAATTTACCCACTGTCCCCTGAGGAACAAAAGGCAACCGAAGCCTTCCTCGATGAAAACCTTCGCTCTGGGAAAATCTGTCCCTCTAAGTCCCCACAGGCCTCCCCTTTCTTTTTCATCAAGAAAAAAGATGGCAAACCGTACCCATGCCAAGATTACCAGTACTTGAATGAGCACACCGTCCGTGATGCCTACCCCCTTCCCCTTATCTCGGATCTCATCGACAAGCTCAAAGGAGCTAATGTCTTCACCAAATTTGACGTTTAATGGGGATACAACAATGTACGCATTAAGGATGGTCACCAGTGGAAAGGCACCTTTATCACCCACAAAGGCCTCTTCGAACCCATGGTCATGTTCTTTGGCATGAACAACTCCCCTTTGACCTTCCAGCATTTTATGAATGACTTGTTCAGAGACATGATCACTGAAGGATGGCTTGTCATCTACATGGATGATCAGCTCATCTTCTCCCCCAATAATGAATCTCACACCGAACGCACCTGCCGTGTCTTCCAATAAATGATGGAGTTAGACCTTCATCTACAACTTAGCAAGTGTAAGTTCGCCACTCCAGAAGTGGAGTATCTCGGTATGATCATCAAACTGGGCGAACTTGCTATGGAGCCTGTCAAGCTTGATGGAATTGCCTTATGGCCCACCCTGAAGAAAGTTAAGGATGTGCATTCATTTCTCAGGTTTGCCAACTTTTACTGGCATTTCATTCCCTCGTACTCGGATGTGGCCCCTCCCCTCATCAACCTCACAAAGAAAACCGCTGCATGGCTCTGGACCCCCCAGTGCCAAATCTCCTTTGATGAGCTCAAGAAGCTCTTTCTCTCTCGACCCATCCTCCATCTCCCAGACCTCACCAAACCCTTCGCTATAGCAACCTATGTATCATGCGATATCACTGGCGCTATCCTCCTGCAGACTGACTCGAATGGAGATTGGCACCCCTGTTCCTACCTTTCCCAATTGTTCTTCCCAGCAGAACAAAATTATGACATCTTTGACTGGGAACTCCTTGCCATTATCTGGGCCCTCAAAGCATGGCGCCACTATCTCCGTGGATCACAACACCCCATCCAGGTCTTCACCGACCACAAGAACCTGATGTACTTTCATCAATCCCAGAATCTCAACCACTACCAGGTGCATTGGCTCCTTGACCTTGCAGATTTCAATCTCAAGATGACCCATGTCCCTGGTTCCCTCCTCTCTGGCCCCAATGCCCTCTCCCACCACCCCAACAGACTCTCGTCTGAGTCGGATAACTAAGCCGTCACTCTCCTCCCTGAACTCCTCTTTGTCCGAGTCATGGACTCCGTCCTGGCAACTGCCATCCAGAACCACTCAGCTGATGATGAACTCATCACTCGCCTTCATGCTGACCTCGAGGGCCCCATTACTGGCCCAAACCTCCATAACTGCCTCTCTAATTGGCAGTTCAAGAAGAACCTTCTTTGCTATTGTGACCGTGTCTATGTCCTGGAACCTGACTGCCTATTAGTCATTGCACGCATTCATGACCACCCCTCCACCAGCCACCCTGGATATCTGAAAACCCGTCAACTTGTTGCCCACGACTTTTGGTGGCCTGGCCTCACCACTTAGGTCTGCCATTACATCAAAGGCTGCACCATGTGCCAACAAAACAAGGCCAACACCCACCCCACGGTTTCCCCTCTCTCTCCGATTAAATCCCTTGCCTCTTACCCATTCCAGCAGGTCTCCTGTGATCTAATCACTGACCTCCTGTTGTCTAATGGTTTTGACAGCCTGTTGGTCATGGTCGACCATGGGCTTACTAAGGGGGTAATTCTCTGCCCCACAAAGAAACATATCACTGCTGAGGGAGTTGCAACCCTCTTTTTCCACAAAGTCTACCATTGCTGGGGCCTCTATGACAAGATCATCTCTGATTGTGGCCCACAATTCACGTCTACCTTCGCTCGGGAGCTTGGAAAACTCCTGAAATATGACCTTTCCTTGTCTACAGCATACCACCCTCAATCCGACAGTGAAATGGAACGTGTCAACCAGGAGGTTGAAATGTACCTTCAGATCTTCTGTGGGAACAACCTGACCACATGGGCTGATCACATCACCCATGTGGAATTCACTCACAACCACCACCCTCACTCCGTCACAGGAAAATCTCCGTTCTACCTCATGTATGGCTTTAAACCTCGTGCCCTCCCCACAGTCCTCACAGAAACCCCACTTCCAGCTCTGGAAGAATGCCTCAAGGCCCTATCCACAGCAAGGAATGAGGCACTAGCTGCCCACGAACTTGCATGCCAGGTAATGGCATCCTGAACACGCTGCTCTTTTACCCCATTCACCAAGGGAGAAAAGGTGTGGTTAGAGGCAAAGAACCTCAATCGCCGCATCGCAAACCCCAAGTTCACACCCAAAAGAGAAGGACCCTTTGTTATCACAGACATTCTATCCCCCTTGACATATAAACTCTGGCTTCTGGTGACATGGAAAATCCATCCCGTGTTCCATGCTTCTCTCTTATCACCCTATCATGAAAACAGCATCCATGGCCTGAACTTCCTGGCTCCACCCCCAGAACTAATAGAAGGTGAAGAGGAATACGAAATCGAGAAGGTTCTGTGTCACAGAGGAACACCATGTTTCCGCATGTTCCTGATCCGATGGAAGGGCTACACTGCAGAAGAAGACTCTTGGGTCCCAGAACAGAACCTAAAAAATGCAAAGTCCACCCTCCAGGAATATAAAAACCTCCACCTGAAGGCCTTCTTTCCCTCAAAGCAATAGCTTTCTTGCCTCATAACGCCTACAACAGTCTTTGCCCCCTCGCCCCTCCGCTTCTCTTTTAATATGTCAAATGTCTCTACCACACCTCTCTCATCTCCTTTGACTCTGTCCATTTCAATTCCTCCTATAGAGGACCATCTTACTTCGCCACTGTGTACCCCTTCTCTGCCGGTGGCCGATGCTCCTCATCATGAGGATGCTGTGGTACTGGCAACAAACAGTGCACCTCCTAGCCCTGGCACTTTATATACCATCCCTGTTCTCGAGCCGCCCACTGACACCCAAACCCCAGTAATTTCTGTGGATATTCCTCTCCACGCTCACACCCTCTGGTCCTTAGACCCCACTGATGACAAGCGCAGTGTGCTTCACAAGTTCCTCACTGACCCCCACATGTTTACGGGGATCTCAGCCTTCACAGACCCCTCATTGCTGTTTTTCCTTCTCTTTATGCTCTACCTCCAGTTGGAGTGACTCCCCCACCTTTTCCAGTCCCTCATCGGCAACAACCACTGCAGCATTGCCCTTATCGGGGCCTCTATCCAAACCATCCACTCCCGCACCATCGGACACATGCATGACCTAGCCCACCAGCTGGGCTATCTAGAATTCGTCCAGGATATAGATAGGTACCTCCGAGAAACCACCGCGGTCTCCATCCCCACCAGCATCGCCATCTCAGGTTATACCATTCACTCTTCCTCTCCATCTCTGACTCCCTCCAAAATTATCCGCAACTCCATCTCCATGGCCAATGAAACACCCAGCACCTCGTCATCCACCCTCAATCCTATGGAAGCATTGGCTATCGATGCTCTCCAAGCCTGCTTCAACTGTATTCAGGAAGCTATGGTTCAATGACGCATTCTATAGGGAGACTTACCCTGCCCGAGCGACCACAACCAGTACCGTGACTCATGGTTTGTATGCCACAGACTGGGGCATATCCGAGTCCACTGCCCTCATTACACATGTCCGTTCTGTCATCGCCGTTCTCCTAGTCACACCCAAGCTGCCTGCCCTTTCCATAACCGTCGCTCCCCACCTGGATCCTCCTCCTCCTCCACTTCTTCTCACAGCTCCCATCAATCCTGGGGAACCTTTCGGTCCTGCACCTCCTGAACTTCCAGCCGTTCTCAGCGCTCTGGCCGCATACTTCCAATACCTCCACCTAGATCCCTGCCAGCATTAAATGAAGATGATGACTTCTGCTTCGACTCAGTCAGAGAAAGCAACATGTGCGGATCACCCATTGGATCATGCCGTGGTTTGTAAAAAGGTGGTCTCACTAGGGTTTCAACCCTACTAAGGGGATAATGTTACGATCGGCCCCTTTTTCTTTCTTTCTTTGTTTCTCTTGCCTTGTATTACTTAAACGTGTACAGCCTTTCACTTAGTCAGCATCTGCGGCTGTATGTTTCTCTTATCTCTTATTGGTGACTCATACATTCTGTCATGTTCCATGTAGTTCTATCACACACAGCCTTTTGTCCTGTTTCATGCTTTGTATGACTCATTTCTCTTATCTCCAGTTACCTCTTTAGGATTCCTCTCTTATCGAGCTGTAGCATTGCTTGGTCTGTGCACAGGACTCGTACATATAAATAGGGTGTAGCACAAGCCATGTATCTCCAGCTTGAGCCTACTTGAGATAGCAATCTATTGCATCTTTGACCCTCTCGCTCCCCTCTGCTCTCCCTCTGAACCACTTGGCCTCACAGCATCTTTGCTTGAGGATACTCTACCTTCGTCTTCGACATCGCTACATACTCGCCTAGGCGGAGTAGTGACTAGTCTCTGTGCATTGCACTCAGAACCTATGCCCCTCATCTTTGCCTCACAGCTTTAGGTTGCATATCGAGCCTACAGCTGATGCTACCCATGCTTGTCGTAACACAGACTGTCTACTCAAGTTATATGTGCCCTACTCTGCCTGGAGTTATGGAGCAGTTAAATCTCATCAAAGATGAGGATGTGAGGGGTGTAAGTGAGCTACAGGACATTCAGGGTGATAATTTGGAGCTTGAGGATAGATGGGATCAGGTTTTCATTACTTAGATAATTGTCTTAAAATACAATGTACTCATGCAAAATCCTATATATGTATGCTTTTACTTGAGCCTGTGCACCTGAAGCCCCAGCTCTCAGGCTGGGCAAGGCCCTATTGAAGGCCTTAAGAGGGCTCAGAGCCTAGCTCTTGATTTTATAGGGCTCCAGACCCTTCAGGCTGGGCCCAAGCTAGAGCTTTTAGGCTATCTTCCTGGTTGAAGTCCAGACATTCATGATAATGCTTGCTGAGAGTGCTGTTATTCTTACAGGCACACATGACAATCCTATAAGTGCCCTCTTCAAGCTTTATCTTGGCTTCCAGGTTGATGGCTCAATCCCTGCTGATTACACCATGCAAATGATGGTGTCTTATTTACATCAGCCACCTTGAATAAAATCAGTCAGATCATTTTCAAATGAGCAAGTTGCATGTTTTTTTTGTTCTTTTTCACTTACAAATTTCACTTACATTTTCCTTGTCCTTTGTCTTTGGTCCCACCTCTCCTTTAGTTACTCAGCTGCCAGATCTACATAGCTACATGTGTCTTTGCCTGTCTATAACAAAATATCATTTTAATCCTACTTCCAAATGAGTGTACATTCATCTGGCCAATAACACCACAGCCACAGCCTTTTTCGACCTTAGCAAAAATTCTCCAGCTGAGCCACAGCCACTCCTCCTATCATCACCACCTACATTACCTGCCACATCAGTAAAATATATCCCCATGTACAGCTCTGTACAGACCTGTATAGAGCTTTCAAATCTGTACAGATCTGTACAGGTCTGTATGGACTTATGTAAACTATCAAAAATAAATCACAGATTTAATTTCAAAATCAAATTATTTAAAACTCAGTTATTAAGTGTCTTTCATTCTGCGCAAGAATTACATAATCCGGTGCAAGATATAGCCAATTTAATCTCTGAGTTATTTAAAAAGGGAAATGCCATATAACAAATGTGCATGGGAATTCTATGCTTAGTAATGGCTATACCAAATGTAGTTCAGAG
Organism: Spongispora temasekensis; assembly: GCA_038094675.1. Lineage (NCBI taxonomy): Eukaryota > Fungi > Basidiomycota > Agaricomycetes > Boletales > Boletaceae > Spongispora > Spongispora temasekensis. Next base: position 11,731 of record JBBPUL010001070.1, read on the forward strand.
TGCTGGCCTTCGTTCAGACCAAGAATTACATAATCCGGTGCAGATCCGGCCCAGATATAGCCAATTCAATCTCAAATAGTATTTAAAAAGAAAAATGCCATATAACAAATGTTTGTGGAAATATTATGCTTAGTAATGGCTGTACCAAAT
>JBBPUL010001071.1:0-11879 GCA_038094675.1 Spongispora temasekensis
TTTATTCTGACTCCAGTCTAAGTTAGTGCAGGCAATTAAGCCTTTGCCTTTTACATCATTATAGACCAAGGCATAGTTCTGAGTTCTGAGGAGGTAACAACATATGTAGTATACCTTGTTAAGGTGTTCTTGTGAATCTTCATAGATATTGCTATGGTAGCAAGAAAGGCACTGCACCCATGTGGACTTACAAGGTGTTGAAGTAACCAAAGCATGAGCTACTGGACACAACCCTTGGCCTTGATAACACACATGAAAAAGGATAAGATGGGGGCTAAGAACTTTGGTCAAAGACATAAGAGATTAAAGCTAGGGCTCAGCTTAACTCTTGGCTGCTTTATATATGTACTACAATATTACTTACATGAGGTGTGACTAAGCTACATGTGTCCAACATAAGAGATAAGAGATGACATCATGTCACATGATGGGTCTAGCCTTATGATGTTATATTACATAAGCAAGTATGTATTACCTGAATACTCATGTTACATGTAATGATAAAGAGTTTGAATATGGTGGTTTTAAAGCATTTGCAACATTACTCTGTCTTTAGATTGAAGATTCCAGATTCAATTGGAGTCATAAAAAAGAGAAGTGAATTCTTCTAAAGTGACACTATTTACTTTTTGAGGCACAGCCAGATTTTTTTTTGATGAAACTCCTTTATGGCCAGAGGAGCATTGATAAGGTCTGATGCTGCTTGCCAAGTAGCATTGCTGACATTGTATTCTTTCTATTTAACCAAATATAAAAGTCCACATTGAGTGAAGCATGAATTAAGGAGGTAATCAACTTTAAATTCCTCAGATCCATCTTTGGAGATGTGAATAATATCAGACTTGCTGACAGGTTGTCTAGGTAATTGGTCTTTGAATGGTTTAACCTGTAAGATATTAATAGTGGGGTGTATTTTTATCCTGCTTGGCAGTTTTAAGATTATTGTGTTTGGTGAAGTCTTCAAGATCTTGAAGGGACCAACTCATTTTTGTGTGAGCTTCACAGAAGCACAGGGTAGCTGTAAATGTTCCATAGATAATCAGACAGAATGACTGTGGGTTGAATTTTGATTCTGCTTGGCAGTTTTAATATGACAGTATTTGGTGAGGTCTTCAAGATCTCAAAAGATCCAACCCATTTTTGAGTGAGCCTCACTGAAGCATATGGTAATTGTAAATGGTCTATAGATAGCCAGATGGAATCACCAATAGAATATTCTAGTGCAACTAAATGCTTGCACTTTCATTTTTTCTGCATTTGCTTTGAGTGATTATGCAGTATGTAAAATGAACTATCTGGCAGTAGAAGATGTTTTATGAATTTTGAATCTCATATACAGTGGCTCAAAAAATTGTCCCAATGTTAGGTCATTTTGCAAAGAAGCTATATTTGTGTGTGAACTGTAACAAATAGAGACAAACACTTACAGAGTGTCTGATAGCCCTAACTATTAGCAACAAAATGCACCCCTATTCATCTGATTTGGTTGTCATGTTGCTGAGATATGATATGTCAATTTAAAAATAACATATCATTGGGACATTTTTTTGATCCTAATGTGGTCACTCATTATTTGGTACATAACATAACAATTTAACATCTTCTGATGGATGTTATGCCTTGGCCCTGCATAGTTACATAAATGACATCATCCTGAGCAATATAAATTACATGTGTTCCACTTTAATTAACTCTACTTCACTATAAAATCCATTTCTTCCTCTACTAAAGCCAATATCCTTTCTCTCTCTGAATCTGGTCTTTCTGCTCATCAAATATCCTCCAAAACTGGTGTAGAAAAGTCTACTATGGCTAGGGTGATCAAAGAGGTTCATTCAAACAAGGAAAACATTGGACCAGGATGTCCATCCAAGCTCTCCTCTACAGATAGAAACTGTTTGCAATGTGCTCAAGGCTGCATCTCTGAAGTCTATAGTCAAAAAGAAGAAACCTCTTTTATCAGTCAAGCATAGAAACTAGAGACTTGCCTTTACTATTAAGCATCAAAACTGGACTGTGGAGGACTGAACAAGGGTGATTTGGTCAGATGAGACTAAAATAAACAGAATTGGTTCAGATAGAAGGCAGTATGTGTGGAAAATGGCAGGTCAACCCTTACAGGAGAAAGAGATCCAAGGAACAATCAAGTTTGGAGGTGGTTCCTTGATGGTTTAGGGATGCATGGGTTGGAATGGGGTAGAAATTCTTGCAGAGGTGGAAGAAAGGATGAATTCTGAGCAGTATGTCTCCATTTTTGAGAGAAATATTCTTTCTAGTATGGAGAACTATGGAATTTCCAAGAAGAACATTATCTTTCAACAAGATAATGATTCCAAGCACTCTTCAAAAAGAGCTTATGAATGGCTCAACTCCCAAGAGTTCATGGTTCTTGATTGGCCAGCACAATCTCCAGACCTCAATCCTATTGAGCACCTATGGCAAATCCTCAAAAAGAAGTTCAATGGTTATGAAGTTCCACCAAAAGGGGTTTGAGAGCTTTGGGATAGGATTGCAGTGGAATGGGGGAAGATAGAAGTTGAAGAGTGTCATAAACTGATAGAAAGCATGCCTAGAAGACTAGAGGTAGTGATAAAAGCAAAGGGGGGTCATACTAAATACTAAAACTTCAGAGTAGAAATGTTGCTCAAAAATTGTCCCAATGACATTCATTTTCAAATTGACATATCTCAGCACCATGACAATCAAATCACATGACTAGGGGTGTGTTTTGTTGCTATTGGTTAGGTGTATCAGACACCCTGTAAGTGTTTGTCTCTATTTGTTACAGTTCACACACAAATATAGCTTATTTGCAAAATGACCTAACATTGGGACAATTTTTTGAGCCACTGTAAGGCATGTAATTGCATGTGACAGAGAAAGGTATGGGTATGCTACCAGTAGCATGGGTAACCATATTGTTGTGTGCAAATTCTGCCAATTTGATGTATTCTGGCCAAGATTCCTGATCTTCAGATATGTAACATCTTACAGTATATATTGAGCCAGATTGCAATTAACACACTCTATTTGTCCATCTGTTTGTGATAATAAGCTATCAACATTTTTTGTTCAATCTTTAATGTTTTACTGTGAAGGCTGAGGAAAACTAAGGCCCTCAGTCTGAAACAATGCTTTTGGGCAGTCCATGTTTGTGTTGTGAACTAGCAATGCACTAAACCTAACTTTGAGGAGGGAAGACTTGGAGAGCAAGCATCAGCGCAAAGGAATGCTCGAGCTAGTCCGCACCAGGGTTTGGTTATCAGAACCTGGCAATCTTTGGAGGGGTGGTAGGAAGCCGACTACGAGGATGAGGGTTGACTTGTAGAAAGAGAGAGGTGAACGATAGGACCTAACTGAATGCCTTGCTAAGCAGAGGACACTGGATGATGATATACACTTAGGGCTAGGCCACAAGAGGTGCAACCAAAGAAGGATGACTAGAATCAAGCTGGGGAATCCCAGTTGACCACAGTGCCCTATATATATTAGCATACCATGTGCACAGACCAGCTTAGGGCTGGTGAGGGCAGAGGACACTACTTAAATAGGAAGGTAGAGATAAGAAGGGTCCAGGGTAGTGCCACAGAGATAAGGACATGTGGTAGACATGCTGTTATGATCGGCCCCTTTCTTTTGTTCTTTCGCTCTCTTTTGCTTTGTATTACTTAAAACCGCACAGCCCTTCTCCTTAGTCAGCATTCATGGCTGTGCGCTCTCCCATCTCTTATCTGTGACTCAGGCGTTCCACGATATTCCATGTAGTTCTATCACGCACAGCCTTCTGACTCGTTTCGCGCTGTGCATGACTCACTTTCCCTTATCTCCAGTTATCTCATTTGGGTTTCCCTCTTATCATGCTGTAGCACTGCTTGGTCTGTGCGCAGGACTCTCTACATATAAATAGGGCATAGTACAAGCGGTGTAACCTTAGCTTGAGCCTACTTGAGATAGCAATCTATTGCATCTTTGACCCTCTTGCTCCTCCTTGCTCTCCCCTCATACCACTTAGCCTCGCAGCATCTTCACTCGAGGATACTCTGCCTTCGTCTTTGATATCGCTATATACTCACCAAGGTGGAGTAGTGATTAGTCTCTGTGCATTGCGCATAGGACCTACGCTCCTCGTCCCTGTCTCGCAGCTTTAGGTTGCGCATCAAGTCTACGACTGACGCTACCCATGCCTGTCGTAACAAAAGGCTCAAGCTCTTCAAACACGACTACCCTTGTTGTAGTTCGCAGCCATTTCGGCCCCTCCATCACCTTTGAAGCGGCGCCCCCACCCACCACCACCACCCCTTGTAACCTCTCCCTCTTGGAGGTCTACTACACCCCCTAGTCCTAGCTCCGGAACTACTATGCCCCCTTCGCCACCCAGCCCCCCATCCCCGATGTTTTCTAAACCCACCGAACTTTGCCTCGCCCAACCCAAAGCCTTCATGGGCAAACAACGTGATGCCATGCCCTGGCTTCGCTAGGTACTATGATACCTTGCCGTTAACGTCGACATCTACTCGACGGATGAGAAGAAGATAGGTTTCGCCCTGTCATTCATGAATGACGGGAATGCTCTTACATGGGCAGATACCTTTACGGAGAAAAGCATGCGAGGGACCAACATGGCCCTAGGGTCCTGGGATGACTTCGTCAAGGAATTCAAGGCTCACTTCGAGAGCCCCAACACCGCCGCCAATGCTTTGACCTGGTTGGCTACTTATCGCGTCAACGAGCGACGTGATGGGACCTTTCAACCGTCCCTCAACCAGTACATCTCCGAATTCCGCAACCAGGTCAGCTTAGCGGGACTCAATGAGGCAGCTATCATCTGCCACTACTTCTCCACAGGCATTTCCCCTTCGCTCTCTGAAAAGGTGTACCTTATGGACACCGTCCCCACTACCATCGACGATTGGATCAAAAACGCCTCTCGTCTCGACAACCAGCACAAACGTGCTAAGCTTGTTGCTCGCCAGCACAAGCAATCCTCGACCCCCACCTTCGTCCCTCGTCCTACTCAGCCCTCTCACGAGAAAGACCCTGATGCCATGGACGTGGATGCCATCCGCATCCCAAAACTCACCCCCGAAGAGCATGAACGCTGCTTCAAACAAGGACTCTGCCTTCGCTGCAGGAAATCGGGTCACTTCTCCAACAAGTGCCCTACCTTCAAAGACCTTCTCCCATGCCCCAAAGCCGACCGAAAGGTTGCAAAAGCTGAAGAAGAGATACCCGGCCTGATGGACAAAAACGATGACAAAGATGTTCATGTAGAGGCAGTAGGGGTGAAGGAATTTTGAAAGGGAGGACTCCTTCAACGCAAGTACCTCCCCAATGTTTTGTCTCTTGTGCGCCTGTACTAGTATCCACATCAAATAGAGCTATGTGTATCCCCATTCAGCTCATGGTACCCTCGCACACCATGAAAGTCGTCGATTCCCCTGCTCTCATTGACTCTGGAGCAGAAATTTCTTGCCTTGACTGGGCCTTCGCCCGAAAACATCGTCTCCCTCGCACTCACCTAGAACAACCAATCCGCGTCCGCAACGTGGATCAGTCCGCGAACTCCAACGGGGACATCTTATTCTCCACCAAGCTCTACGTCTCTGTCGGGGAAGGAGTTACCCAAAAGGTGCTCTTTTACCTCATGAACTGCGAAAAAGAAAACATTATCCTTGGTCTTCCCTGGCTTCGCCTAGCTAACCCAACAATTGATTGGGAAAAACAAACCATCTCCATCCCAGAAGTCCTTGATCAATCTGCAGACCTCTATCATGCCTATGTCGCTGATCAAAAGCAACATGACTCTCACTACCGCGCCCTACCTCTACAAGGTTTTGGGGAGACTTCGATCCGGTGTGTTAACACGACACCCGAGACCCATAAACACCTACACGCGTACCTGGACATCCAGTCCGAGAAACAATGGCAACATCAAACCCTTAGCCATTACTCGATTAACCGTGTTACCCGGGGAGGGCCATATATCCTACCCTCTGCTACCATTGCCCGCTACTCCGAAGCCACCAAACTTGCAGAGAAAGCCAGAACCCAGACCCAAGAGGTCACCTTGCCCCCAGAGTACTCAGACTTTGCCAAAGTCTTTGAGGAAAAGGATTGTGAATCGCTTCCCCCGTTGTGGCTCTATGATCATGAAATCAACCTCGATGAGTCCTTCATCCCGAAAATTGGGAAAATCTACCCATTGTTCCCTGAAGAACAAAAGGCAACCGAAGCCTTCCTAGATGAGAACCTTCGCTCCGGGAAAATTTGCCCCTCTAAATCCCCGCAGGCCTCCCCCTTTTTCTTCGTTAAGAAGAAGGATGGCAAACTTTGTCCATGCCAAGACTACAGATACCTGAATGAACATACTATCCATGACACCTACCCCCTGCCCCTTGTCTCGGACCTCATCGACAAGCTCAAAGGAGCAAACGTCTTCACCAAATTCGATGTCTGATGGGGTTACAACAACGTACACATCAAGGACAGCCACCAGTGGAAAGGTGCCTTTATCACCCACAAAGGCCTTTTCGAACCCATGGACATGTTCTTCGGCATGAACAACTCCCCGTCGACCTTCCAGCGTTTCATGAATAACTCATTCAGAGACATGATCGCCAAGGGATGGCTTGTCATCTACATAGATGACTTGCTCATCTTCTCCCCAGACAACGAATCCCACACTGAGTGTACCCGCCGTGTCCTCCAGCACATGATGGAATTAGACCTCCATCTACAACTCAACAAATGCAAATTCGCCACTCCCGAGGTGGAATACCTTGGCATGATTGTTAAACCAGGTGAACTTGCCATGGATCCCGTCAAACTTGACAGAATTGCTTCCTGGCCCATCCCAATGAAAGTCAAGGACGTGCGCTCTTTTCTAGGATTCGCAAACTTTTACTGGCGCTTCTGATCCCTTCGTACTCTGACATCGCCCGCCCCCTCATTGACCTCACAAAGAAAACCACAGCATGGCTTTGGACTCCCCAGTGCCAAACCTCCTTCAATGTGCTCAAGAAGCTCTTCCTCTCCCAACCTATCCTTTGCCTCCCAGACCTCTCCAGACCTTTTGCGGTAGCCACCGACGCATTATGAGATGCCACCGGAGCCATCCTCCTCCAGACTGATTCAAATGGGGACTGGCACCCCTGTTCTTACCTTTCCCAGTCGTTCTCCCCCGCAGAACGAAACTACGACATCTTCAACCAAGAGCTCCTAGCCATCATCCGAGCCCTCAAAGCTTGGTGCCACTACCTTCGTGGTTCACAACACCTGGTCCAGGTCTTCACCGACCACAAAAATCTGACGTATTTCCGTCAACCTCAGAACCTCAACCGTCGCCAAGCGCAATGGCTTCTTGATCTCGCAGACTTTGATCTCAAGATGACCCATGTCCCCAGTTCCCTACTCTCCGGCCCTGACGCTCTCTCCCGCTGCCCAGACAGACTCTCCTCCGAATCTGATAACCAAGCCGTCACCCTCCTCCCCGAAACCCTCTTCGTCCGCGTCGTCGACTCCATTCTTTCCACTGCTATTCAGAAACATTCCGCGGAGGACGAACTAATCACCCACCTTCGCGCTGATCTCGAAGGACCAGTCACCGCCCCCAACCTTCACAACCGTCTCTCCAATTGGCAATTTAAGAAGAACCTTCTTTGCTATCGTGACCGTGTTTATGTCCCTGAACCCGACCGCCTCTCCGTCATCACATGTGCCCATGACCACCCCTCCGCCGGCCACTCCGGATATCTCAAAACCTGCCAATTGGTCACTCATGACTTCTGGTGGCCCGGCCTCGCTACCCAAATCTGCCGTTATGTCGAAGGTTGTGCCACGTGCCAACAAAACAAAGCAAACACTCATCCTACCATTCCACCTCTATCCCCGATCAAATCCCTGGCCACTCACCATTTCAACAACTCTTCTGCGACCTCATCACGGACCTCCCATTCTTTAATGGTTTTGACAGCTTGTTGGTCGTGGTCGACCACAGGCTTACTAAGGGGGTAATTCTCTGCCCTACCAAGAAACAAATTACTGCCGAGGGAATAGCCACCCTCTTTTTTCACAAAGTCTACCACCGCTGGGGCCTCTACGACAAGATCATCTCTGACCGTGGTCCACAGTTCGCATCCACCTTCGCTCGGGAGCTTGGAAAACTCCTGAAATATGACCTCTCCCTGTCCACTGCCTACCACCCTCAATCCAATGGAGAAACTGAACGTGTCAACCAAGAAGTTGAAACGTACCTTTGAATCTTCTGTGGAAACAATCCGACCACATGGGCTGACCACATCACCCACGCGGAATTCACACATAACCACCGCCCCCACTCTGTCACTGGCAAGTCACCATTCTACCTCATGTATGGCTTCTAACCCCGTGCCCTCCCCACAGTCCTCACAGAAACCCCGCTTCCAGCCCTGGAAGAACGCCTCAAGGCCCTATCCGCAGCAAGGAACAAGGCACTCGCCGCCCATGAACTCGCACACCAGGTGATGGCATCCCGTACACATCGCTCGTTCATTCCATTTATGAAAGGAGACAAGGTGTGGTTAGAGGCAAAGAACCTCAATCGCCGCATCGCGAACCCCAAATTCGTGCCCAAAAGAGAAGAACCCTTCGTTATCACGGACGTCCTATCCCCTCTGACATACAGACTCCGACTCCCGGTGACATGGAAGATTCATCCCATGTTTCACGCTTCCCTCTTATCACCCTATCGCAAAAACAGCGTACACGGCCCGAACTTCCCAGCTCCACCTCCAGAGCTAATAGAAGGTGAGGAAGAATACGAAATTGAGAAGGTTCTACGCCACCGAGGAGTACCATGCTCCCGCATGTTCCTGATCCGATGGAAAGGCTATACTGCGGAAGAGGACTCCTGGATTCCAGAATAGAACCTGAAAAATGCAAAGTCCGCCCTCCAGGAATATAAGAACCTCCACCCAAAGACCTTCTCCCTCTCAAAGCAATAGCTTCCCTGCCTCACAACACCTACCATCGTCTTTGCCCCCTCACCCCTCCATTTCTCTTTTACCATGTCAAATGTCTCTACCACATCTCTCTTGTCTCCCTCGTCCCTGTCCATTTCAGTACCTCCTACGGAGGACCATCTTGCTTCACCGCTGTGCACTCCTTCTCCGCCGATGGCCAATGCTCCTCATTATGAGGATGCTGTGGTACTGGCAATGGACAGTCTTCCTCCTAGCCCAGGCGCTGCATATACCATCCCCGTCCTCGACCCGCCCACCGACGCCCCGACCCCAGTAATTTCGGTCAACATTCCCCTGCACGCCCATGCCCTTCGGTCCTCAGACCCCACCAATAATGAGTGCAGTGCGCTCCACAAGTACCTCACCGACCCTCACATGTTTATGGGGATCTCAGCCTTCACAGACCCCTCCTCCATATTTTTCCTCCTCTACATGGTCTATCTCCAACTAGAGCATCTCCCCCACCTCTTTCAGGTCCTCATTGGTAACGAACATCGTAACACCGCCCTCACTGGAGCCTCTATCCGCAGTATCCATTCTAGGATCATCGGACATGTGCATGACCTAGCCTATCAGTTGGGCTACTTAGAATTTGTCCAAGATATCGACCAATACCTTTGGGAAACCGCCGTGGTCTCCGTCCTGACCAATATCGCCATCTTTGACCATAACATCCACTCCCCCTCCCCAACAACCTCTGAGATCATTCGTGATTCTGTCTCTGTGGTCAATAACATCCCTAGCGCATCGTCATCCCCTCTGGACCCCACGGAAGCCTTAGCCATTGATGCTCTCCAAGCACGCTTCGATTGCATCCAGGAGGCTATGATTCAGTGACGCATCTTACAGGGAGATTTGCCCTGTCCCAGTGACCATCACCATTACCGGGACTCTTGTTTCATTTGTCACAGGCTTGGACATATTCGGGTCCACTGCCCGCACTACACCTGCCCCTTTTGTCATCGTCGCTCCCCCGGTCATACTCAGGCTGCCTGCCCCTTCCGAAACCGCCACTCTCCACCCGGCTCGTCTTCCTCCTCCACCTCCTCCCATAGCTCCCACCAATCCCGGGGATCCTTTTGGTCCCGCACCTCCCGTACTTCCAGCCGCCCTCAGTGCTCTAGCCGCGCGCTTTCAGTACCTCCACCTCGATCTCTGCCAGCATTAAATGAGGACGACGATTTCTGCTTCAATTCGGTCGGAGAAAGCAACATGTATGGATCACCCGTCGGGTCTTGCCGTGGTTTGTAAAGAGGTCTCACTAGGATTTTGATCCTACTGAGGGGGTAATGTTACGATCGGCCCCTTTCTTTTGTTCTTTCGCTCTCTTTTGCTTTGTATTACTTAAAACCGCACAGCCCTTCTCCTTAGTCAGCATTCGTGGCTGTGCGCTCTCCCATCTCTTATCTGTGACTCAGGCGTTCCACGATATTCCATGTAGTTCTATCACGCACAGCCTTCTGACTCGTTTCGCGCTGTGCATGACTCACTTTCCTTTATCTCCAGTTACCTCATTTGGGTTTCCCTCTTATCGTGCCGTAGCACTGCTTGGTCTGTGCGCAGGACTCTCTACATATAAATAGGGCATAGTACAAGTGGTGTAACCTTAGCTTGAGCCTACTTGAGATAGCAATCTATTGCGTCTTTGACCATCTCGCTCCTCCTTGCTCTCTCCTCATACCACTTGGCCTCGCAGCGTCTTCACTCGAGGATACTCTGCCTTCGTCTTCGATATCGCTACATACTCGCCAAGGTGGAATAGTGATTAGTCTCTGTGCATTGCGCATAGGACCTATGCTCCTCGTCCCTGTCTTGCAGCTTTAGGTTGCACATCGAGTCTATGACTGATGCTACCCGTGCCTGTCATAACACATGCCGTGGTGGTGGGAGGAATGGAAGAGAAGGTATAGCCTTACCTGGCCCCAAGATCTGGATCAAGATCTGAGATAAGAGATAAGAGATAGGATTGGGAGATCTATCAAGATACAACCTGATATAGAATAGGTGAGCATCTATAAAAGTGTTAATAGGTATAAACAAAGATCAGGGTGCTAAGATGAAGAGATAAGATGAAAGGAGCACCTGATAAGAGAAAGGGGCTGGATCCATATCCGTAACCCTAGAATAAGGTTGCCTTAGGCACATAGAGCACTTCAGTTAGGTTAACGCCATTGTAGTTACAACAGTTTGCACTAGACATGATCCCTAAAGAGAACTACAAGTTCCTTTGAGTTAATAGTCTTTGTGCATAGCACAAAAACAACTTCTTTCAAGAATCTATTAACTACCACACAGATAGAATCTAGTCTATTCACTGTAGGGAATCCTGATATGAAATCAACAGAAATGTCCTGCCAGGGATGTAGGGGGATTAGAATTGAAAGCAGTTTTCCCACTGGAAAACAAGAAGTAGATTTAGATTGAGCACAAATTTGACAACAATCAATGTATTCATTTACTTCTTTTTTTCATTTCTGGCCAGAAGAAATTGTTACAACGGGTGCAGGTAGTGTCAGCCATAGACGTGATGCACAACCTAAGGCATCAAAGGATGAAGATGAGGGTTGAGAAATAAGTCCTGAGTGCAATGCACAGAGACCTGCCATATACTCCACCTAGGTGAGTATGTACTAGTGACAAAGACAGAGTATCCCTGAGTGAAGTTGCTGCAGGGCCAAGCAGTCGAGCAGGAGAGTAAAGGGACTAAGGGTGGATAAGAGGGTCAAGTGCAAAAGATTACTATTCTCGAGTAGGCTCAAGCTAAAGTACATTGAGTATCTATGCACTATTTATATGTGAGCATCCAGTGCATGGACCATGCTGTGTGTGAGGCTGAAGAGCCAAAGAGGGAAGTGAAATGGAGAAGTGAAGCACTACTGT
>JBBPUL010001072.1:0-11848 GCA_038094675.1 Spongispora temasekensis
ATGTATCTTGGGAGCATGCGAACCAAATCACATGACCCTGGGGACAATGTTGTAGCCAAGGGTATGTACTTTATTTGTTCCCACCAAAGCAAAGTGAAATTCCCACAAGTGATTGCGGGGCGCTTCATGCTCCAGTTTGGGGTTAGGCATTGGAATGGTTTTTGGAGTCACTGTATCTAAAATTAAAATTTGTTAAATTCAAATAGAACTATAATATGCTAAGGATACTATGAGATACTGTGAGATACTATGAGATACTATGAGACACTATGAGACACTATGGACACTATAAAACACTATGAAATTCACAAATACTATGAGATACTATGAGACACTATGAAAACTATGAAATACTAGGAACACTATGAGATACTATGAGAGTACTATGAAAGCTCTATCAAGATGGACCCTCACTATGAGCACTATGGTACTGTCCAGCACTGTCCAGCACTGTCAAGTTACTCCTGATTTTGCTGATGTAGATGAGGAGAGGCCCTCACATTCCTTTTTCTCAAAAACTTTAGTGAAGTCTGAGTACTCAGAGGGGAGTTTGACTTCCTGGGTTTGGGTTCCTGCTTTCTCAGCCAGCTTTGTGGCTTCAGAATAATGAGCTAGGGTGGCAGAAGGTATGATATAGGGTCCACCTCTAGTGACATGGTTGATTGAATAATGTGTGAGGGTTTGGTTGTGCCAGCCCTTCTCTGATTGGATATCAAGGTAGGAATGAAGATGCCTGTAGGTTTCAGGGGTGGTGTTGATGTGGTGGATTGCCTTATCTTGGTCCCAGGCAAGAGGGGGTTTTCTAAAATGTGAGTCATGCCATGCAAGATTGGCAACATGGGCATGGTATAGGTCTGCAGATTGGTCTAAGGATTTAGAGACAGAGAGGGTTTGCTTCTCCCAATCAATAGTTGGGTTAGCAAGGCATAACCAGAGGAGGCCCAGGATGATGTTGTCCTTGCCACAGTTTATTAGGTAGAAGAGAACTTTATGGGTCACTCCTTCTCCAATGGAAACAAAGAGCTCAGTGGAGAATAGAATGTTACCATTAGAGTTGGCAGATTGGTTAATGTTTCGAACCCAGATGGGCTGTGCAAGGTGGATGCAGGGTAAACAATGTTTTTGGATGAAGGCCCAATCGAGGCAGAAGATCTCCACTCCTGAATCAATGAGAGCAGGTGAGTTAATGACTTTGAGGGAGTACGACAGTCCATGAACTGTACAGGAATGCACATAGCTTTATTTGACATGGATACTAATACAGATGCACAAGAAACAGGAGATTGGGGAGGTACTTGCATCGAGATAGTCCTCCCTTTCATAAATCCTTCATGGAGCAAGCTCTCACATGGTGTTTCTCTTCTTCTTCTTCTTCCATTAGGCCTGGTATTTCTTCTTCGGCCTTGGCTACTTTCTTTTGAGGGTGGAGGGAGGTCTTTAAAGGTGAGACAGTTTTGGGAGAAGTGTCCAGGCTTTTGGCATCAAAGGCAGAGGTTGAGTTTTATACAATTCTGTCTTTCCTCCTCAGTGAGTCTTAGGATTTGGATGGCATTGATGTACATGGCATTTGGGTCATAAGTGGGGGTGGAGTGGGGCTGAGGCAGGTGGTATGTAGAAGCATGCCCTTGGTATTGCTTGGCTATGATATCTGCTCATTTTCATTGGTTGTCGAGTCTTGTGGTGTTGGTGTACCACTCATCAATGGTGGATGGGACTTTGTCCATGAGATATACTTTGGCAGAGAGCGAGAAGGGAATGCCAGTGGAGAAGTATTGACAGAGTGCTGTCTCCTCCTTCAACCCAGAGAGGGCTGCATAGGCTTTGAATTCTGTAATATATGCAGTGAGGAAGGGCTAGAATGACCCATCTCATTGTTCATTTCTGAAGGTAGTGTTACAACAGGTGCAGGTAGCATCAGCCATAGACTCGGTGTGCAACCTAGAGCTATGAGATAAAGATTAGGGGCAAAGGTTCCAAGTGCAATGCAAGGTAAGCAGCTGCTACTCCACCTGGGCAAGTATGTAGCAACATCAAAGATGAAGGTGGAATGTCCTTGAGCAAAGAAACTGCAAGGCTGTTACGACAGGCGTGGGTAGTGTCAGCCATAGACTCGATGCGCAACCTAAAGCTGCGAGGCGAAGACGAGGGGCGTAGGTCCTATGCGCGATGCACAGAGACTAGTCACTACTCCACCTAGGCGAGTATGTAGCGACGTCGGAGACGAAGACAGAGTATCCTCGAGCGAAGATGCTGCAAGGCCAAGTGATACGAGGGGAGAGCAGAGGGGAGCGAGAGGGTCAAAGACACAATAGGTTGCTATCTCGAGTAGGCTCAAGCTAAGGTTACACTGCATGTGCTACACCCTATGTATATGTAAAGAGTCCTGCGCACAGACCAAGCAGTGCTACGGCTCTGAGAGAGAGAGACCCAAACAAGGTAACTGGAGATAAGGGGAAGTGAGTCACATACAGCACGAAATGAGTCAGAAGGCTGTGTGTGATAGAACTACATGGAACACCGTGGAATGCATGAGTCACAGATAAGAGATAAGAAAATGCACAGTCGTGAATACTGACTAAGAAAAAGGGCTGTGCATGTTTAAGTAATACAAGGCAAGAGAAAGCAAAGAGAAAAGAGAAAAAGGGGCCAATCATAACATTACCCCCTTAGTAGGGTCAAAACCCTAGTGAGAACTCTTTCTATAAGCCTCAGCAAGATCTGACAGGCGATCCACACATGTTACTTTCTCCAACCAAGTCGAAATAGAAGTCATCGTCCTCATTTAATGCTGGTGGGGATTGAGGTGGAGGCACCGGAAGTGCGCAGCCAGAGCGCTGAGAGCGGCTGGAAGTACGGGAGGTGTGGGACCGAAAGGAACCCCGGGAGTGGTGAGAGCTGCAGGAGGAAGCTGAGGAAGAGGAGGATGCGGGTGGGGAACAATGGTTGTAGAAGGGACAGGCGGCCTGGGTGTGACCGGGGGAGTGGCGGCGACAGAAAGGGCATGTGTAATGGGGGCAATGAACCCGAATATGTCCAAGTCTGTGACATACGAAACAGGAGTCTCGGTAGCGATGGTGGTCGCTAGGACAGGGAAGATCTCCTTGTAAGATACGTCACTGGACTGTGGCTTCCTGGATGCGGTCAAAATGTGCTTGGAGGGCATTGATGGCCAATGCCTCCATGGGATCGAGAAGAGAGGACGAGGCACTGGGGGTGTCATTGGCCATGGGGACAGAATCACGAATGATGTCAGAGGTCATTGGGGAAGGGGAGCAGATGGCGTGACTGGAGATGACGATGTTGGTGGGGACGGAGACCGCCACAGTTTCCCGAAGGTATTGGTCGATGTCTTGGACAAACTCTAGATAACCCAATTGATGGGCCAGGTCGTGCATGTGTCCGGCAATTTGGGAATATATGGTGTGGATCGAGGCTCCAGTGAGAGTGGTGTTGCAGTGTTCGCTGCTAATGAGGTTTTGAAAAATATGGGGAAGGCGCTCCAACTGGAGGTAGATCATGTAAAGGAGGAAAAACAGTGAGGAGGGGTCGGTGAAGGCGGAAATCCCTGTGAACATCTGGGGGTCTATGAGGAACTTGTGGAGTATACTGTGCTCATCGTCGGTGGGGTCAGAGGACCTAAGGGTGTGGGCATGGATAGGGATGTCCACAGAGATCACGGGGGTTGGGGCGTCAATGGGCGGCTCGAGGACGGGGAGGGTATATACAGTGCTTGGGCTAGGAGGAGTACTGTCTATTGCCAGTACCACAGCATCCTCATGATGAGGAGCATTGGCCAGCGACGGAGAGGGGGTGCGCGGCGGCGAAGCAAGATGGTCCTCTGTAGGAGGTACTGAAATGGACAGGGACAAGGGAGACGAGAGAGATGTGGTAGAGACATTGGGGGACATGCTAAAAGAGAAACGAAGAGGCGAGGGGGCGAAGACGATAGAAGGCATTGTGAGGCGGGGAAGCTATTGCTTTGAGGGAGAGAAGGTCTTCGGGTGGAGGTTCTTGTATTCCTGGAGGGCAGACTTCACATTTTTCAAGTTCCGTTCTGGAACCCAGGAGTCTTCCTCGGCAGTGTAGCCCTTCCATCGGATCAGGAACATGCGAGAATGTGGTGTTTCTCTGTGGTGCAAAACCTTCTCAATTTCATATTCTTCCTTGCCTTCTATTAGCTCTGGGGGTGGAGCCAGGAAGTTTGGGCCATGGACGCTGTTTTCGTGATAGGGCGATAGGAGGGAAGCGTGAAATACAGGGTAGATCTTCCATGTCACTGGGAGGCAGAGTTTGTATGTCAAGGGGGAGAGGACATCAGAGATAATAAAGGGTCCTTCCCTTTTGGGTGCGAACTTGGGGTTCGCAATGCGGCAATTGAGGTTTTTTGCTTCTAACCACACCTTATCTCCCTTGGCAAATGGGGTAAAGGAGTGGCATGTACGAGATGCCATTACCTGGCATGCAAGTTCGTGGGCTGTGAGTGCCTCATTTCTTGCTGTGGATAGGGCCTTGAGGCATTCTTCCAGGGCTGGGAGTGGGGTTTCTGCGAGGACCGTGGGGAGGGTGCAAGGTTCGAAGCCGTACATGAGGTAGAATGATGACTTTCCTGTGATGGAGTGAGGGCGGTGGTTATGTGTGAATTCCGCGTGGGTGATATGATCAGCCCATGCGGTTGGGTTGTTTCCACAGAAGATCCGAAGATATGTTTCGACCTCTTGGTTGACACGTTCAGTTTTGCCATCAGATTGAGGGTGGTATGCTGTGGACAGGGAGAGGTCATATTTCAGGAGCTTTCCAAGCTCCTGAGCGAAGGTGGATGCAAATTGGAGACTACGATTGGAGATGATCTTGTCATAGAGACCCCAGCGGCGGTAAACTTTGTGGAAAAAGAGGGTGGCTACTCCCTCAGTAGTGATTTGTTTCTTAGTAGGGCAGAGAATTACCCCCTTAGTAAGCCTGTGATTGACCATGACCAACAGGCTGTCAAAACCATTGGATAATGGAAGGTCCATGATAAGATCGCAGGATACCTGCTGGAACGGGCGCGAGGCGAGGGATTTGATCGGGGAAAGAGGAGGGATAGTGGGATGGGTGTTCGCCTTATTTTGTTGGCAAAGAGCGCACCCTTTGACGTAGCGGCGGACCTGGGTGGCAAGGCCAGGCCACCAAAAGTCATGAGCAATGAGTTGGCGGGTTTTGAGATAGCCGGGGTGACCAGCAGAGGGGTGGTCATGGGTGCATGCAATGACTGAGAGACGATCGGGTTCGGGGACGTAGACGCGATCTCGATAACACAGGAGATCCTCTTTGAATTGCCAATCAGAGAGGCGGTTGCGAAGGTTAGGGGTGGTGATGGGTCCCTCGAGGTCGGCGTGGAGGCGGGTGACAAGTTCGTCAGTGGTGGAGTTTTTTCGGATGGCAGTTGCGAGGACCGAGTCTACAACACGGAAAAAGAGGGTTTCGGGGAGGAGGGTGACTGCTTAATTGTCAGATTCAGACGAGAGTCAGTCCGGTCTGCGAGAGAGGGCGTCAGGACTGGAGAGGAGGGAACCAGGGACATGGGTCATCTTGAGATTGAAATCTGCAAGATTGAGGAGCCATCGTGCTTGGCAACGGTTGAGGTTTTGGGGCTGATGGAAGTATGTCAGATTCTTGTGGTTGGTGAAGACCTGCATGGGGTGTTGTGATCCACAGAGGTAGTGGCGCCATGCTTTGAGAGTGCAGATGATGGCTAGGAGCTCCCTGTCAAAGATGTCATAGTTTCACTCAGCTGGGGAGAATGACTGAGAGAGGTAGGAACAGGGGTGCCAGTCCCCGTTCGAGTCTGTCTGGAGGAGAATGGCACCGGTGGCATCTCGTGATGCATCGGTGGCAACCATGAACGGTCTGGAGAGGTCTGGGAGACGGAGGATGGGTCGAGAGAGGAAGAGCTTCTTGAGCTCGTCAAAGGAGTTTTGGCATTGGGGAGTCCAAAGCCATGCAGTGGTTTTCTTAGTGAGATCGATGAGGGGGCGGGCGATGTCAGAGTACGAGGGGATGAATCGTCGGTAGAAATTTGCGAATCCTAGGAAGGAGTGTGATTGAGTAATGGCTAAGGGTTTGATGTTGCCATTGTGTCTCAGACTGGATGTCCAGATATGCGTGCAGGTGTCTGTGGGTTTCGGGTGTTGTGTTGACACACCAAATCGAAGTTTCCCCAAAACCTCGTAGAGGCGGGGCACGGTAGTGGGAGTTGTGTCGCTTCTGGTCAGCGACATAGGCATGGTAAAGGTCTGCGGATTGGTCAAGGACCTCAGGGATGGAGATGGTTTGCTTCTCCCAATCAATTGTTGGGTTAGCGAGACAGTGCCAAGGAAGACCGAGGATAACGTTTTCCTTTCCGCAGTTCATGAGGTAAAAGAGCACCTTTTGGGTAACCCCTTCCCCGATGGAGACGTAGAGCTTGGTGGAGAACAGAATATCCCTGTTGGAGTTAGCAGATTGGTCTATGTTGCGGACACGGATTGGTTGTTCGAGGTGGGTATGAGGAAGTCAGTGTTTTCAGGCGAAAGCCTAGTCAAGGCAAGAGATCTCCACTCCAGAGTCAACAAGAGCGGGAGAGTCGACGACTTTCATGGTGTGCAAGGGTACCACGAGCTGAATGGGGATATGCATAGCTCTATTTGATGTGGATACTAGTACAGGCTGTTGTAACCTTATTCAAACTCGCCATCTTTTTCTGATCTCAACGGTGTGGCACACCGGCTTACGTAATATGACATCACTGGTCTAGATCGATCACGTGACATGACATCATCTATGACGTCAGAGGTCTGGACCTCCTTATCTCTTATCTATGACATCATTAGTCTGGACCGCCTCATGGTAGACACATATAGCTTACTAATGCCTCATATATTTAATGTAGTACACAATATATAAACCAGACCAAGAGTCGAGCTGTCCCCAGCTTCAACCTCTTGTGTCTTTGTGACCTAAGTCGCGGTCCTCCACTCGTAGCTCCTTCCTTTTCTTTGGTTAGTTGAGGCCGACGGTCGTGTCCTGCTAGGTTACTTCATTAGGTCGAAGCTGCCCCTTACGTCCGCCTCTTGTATTGTTCATGCCGGTTACACACGCGCCCCGCTCGTCATCTTTTACTTGCTGTCGGAAAGCCGATCCACAGGCGTAAAGTGGTCTATCGTTCTATTGGGAACGCGGTTGCACCGTGATAGCTGGGAGAAAAACACTCCCTTATAAAATGTTGTTACACACGGTGGTCCGCTGTAGCTTTGGTTCGCTTTGACGAGGCTAAGACTCCATTCGAGGAGACACGCTCGTTCGCCAAAAAATAAGGATCAAACCCTTAGCGCATAGTGGGTCAGCGCAGCAGTACTCTCTGTGCAAAAGAGCGGAATCGCGATATCTTCCGAAAGAGTCGCAGTCTCGGCGTACTAAAACGTCAGCCGTAGCCAGGCAGAACCCGGTTCCCCCCCCTTTTCGACTCTCCGGTCCCGAGCCGGCATACAAGACTCGTCCTCGTGAGATGAAATCCTCGTGGTGCCCTCTTCGTGGCAGTGGCAAGTGAGTTTCCTTTTTTAGTATATGTGCACCATCGGTTACGAATTTCTTGCCATTCGAAAGGTCGCTCCAAAGCCTGACTGGGATTGGACCGGCAACACCAGCTTCCAACTAGAAGCAGCAAACGTTCCCCCACAACTCCTCCAACTCTTCTTCGACGCTCGTCGCTCCACACCCCCTTCTTCCAACCCCTACACTGCCACCGCAGAATTTATAATTTACGAAAATGTCGAACACTGCCATCAGCCAGAAGATCGACGACTTGGCCGATCAACTGTCGGGTTTACAACTCGATGTCACAACAAGGGCCAAGCGCACGATAGGAGATCCCGGCCTATGGAATGGGAACAAGAGCACGTTTCAGCTCTGGTGGGCCAAAATGAAACTGTACCTGAAGGTGAAGAGCCTAGACCAACGCGAAGCGACATACGTGGTGGTAACCCACTTGATAGGCGACGCCGCCCCATTCGCTATCAGCACGCTCAAAGAATTCGGGGATAAGGACGCTCCAGACTGGCCAGCTATCGACATTCTGGAAAAAGAAATCACAACATATTTTGTTATAGGCACGCTTCGCCACGAGGCCTATAAAAAATTATTAAACCTAAGACAAACTGGCGACTTTACTATCTTTATGCGGGATTTCTCGGCGCTCTTCTCGGATGCCAAATGCAGTAACGAGGAAGCAGTGCACTTGCTGAAACGAGCAGTGCAATACAAAATTCGTATCGAACATGAGTTGCATGGTACAGCACTCGATGACGACGACTACAAAGGATTGGTTGAGGCTTACATGGCCATCAATCAAAAGTTCGATAGGATCGCCTTAGCAAGGCCTACCATCGGCCCCGCGGCTCCTCGCACTCCCAGTGCCCGACCTTTCGGCGCTCGCCCGCTCCCGCGTCCCCCAGTACAGGGACAATGATTTACTCCCACCGGTACCCAACCCGGTCAAGGTGCGCCAATGGAGATAGATCATCAAACCCCGCGCACGCCGTCCGCCCCGGACAACCGAACATGTTTTGGTTGCCAATGCAAAGGACACATTTGGGCAATGTGTCCAACAAATCCATCACGCCGCCCCCACAATCGCGCTTTGTATGAGGCAAGAGAGGCTGCCTCCTCTCTCCCTCCTCAAGCCCCAGGGTACACTGCATCCTGGCACCCCCAACAGCAGCAAGTCTCCGCTCCGCCCCCGCCCCCACAAGCGCCACAACCAGCAGCAACAGCCCACCGTCAGGCATGGATGACGGAAGAAGCCGAGGCGTACTGGCGAGATCGGCTCACAGTAGAAGCACGCGCCAAGGCAGGTTTTTAGTGCCGACTTCAGATATGAGGGTGTCTGAGGTCTCGGACAATGTTCCTTTTAGTACTATTTCTACTTACGAAAATTCTTTAAATACAAAAAATAGTGTTTTGGACTATGTACCAGTTTCCGATGTTTTTGATTCTTACTATGATGAGCCTGAATGGGAAGAAATTGCCCCTGTAATCAATTCGGTCGATCTGTCTTCTTCTTTTAACTATGAAGTGTTTGATATGCGAGAACTCGCCAAAATGGCTCAGAACGAAAACTATGAGCCTGTCTCATTCTCATCACACGAACTGTCATCTCGATATGGTAGCCCATCAGACGAATATTCCCCCGCGAAGTCTCAATTGAGCTCGGCCCCGGAAGAAAAACATTGGGTGCTTAATTTTGCACAAATACAAAAAAATGACTCTATCTATAAAACCCCTCAACATATCAGAATGATGCCGTATAAGACACGGCACTTACGCGAAAACACTCTAGAAGTGGAGCTTAAACTACGACGAAATGACCAATCATCAGTATGGGTATCCACTTTAGTCGACAGCGGCACCACTCATTGTTTTGTCGACCAAGGATTTGTCACAGCCAACGCTATCGCATGCGAAGAATTGGCCAGACCAATAGAAGTCAGGAATGCCGATGGATCCGCAAATGTGGGAAGAGGAATTACCCATGTTTGCCAGGTACACGCAGAAATGACTGATGGCAACAGGATTGCTTATTCTTTTCCTTTAACACTTTACGTATCCAATTTAGCTACAAATGCTGTTTTCTTAGGATATGAGTTTCTTAAAGAGTATAACCCGTCCATAGATTGGAAAAATCATACCATGTCGTTTCCGCGTTATGACACAGTGGGAATCAACAAAATATCTCTGGAAGAACAAAAACAAATAAAAACTGAAGTTCCTAGTGAATTTCATGACTTCTTAGATGTATTCTCAGAGCAAGAATCCACGCGCATGCCGCTGCGCAAAACATGGGACCATGCAATTGACTTGCAACCGGACTTTGTACCCAAAAAGGGTCGCGTGATCCCCATGTCACAAACTGATCTGCTGGAGATTCGTAAATTCCTAGATGGAGAACTCGAAAAAGGGTATATTAGACCTTCTAAGTCGCCCCAGACGGCGCCTGTGTTCTTTATACCTAAAAAAGATGGAAAAAAGAGGTTTGTAATGGATTACCGTTATCTAAATGAAGGAACAGTAACAAACGCGTATCCTTTGCCTCGTATTGATCAACTGGTTGATCGGCTTCGTGGTGCTGATATGTTCACCACGCTGGATCTTCGATGGGGATATACCAACGTACGGATGAAAGAAGGTGATGAATGGAAAGGTGCCTTCGTCACGCCTTTTGGGTCTTTCGAACCCCTAGTGATGTACTTCGGTTACAAAAATGCGCCGGCCACCTTTCAGGCCATGATGGATGATCTTTTCCATGATCGCTATGATGACACTGGTGCTTATCTAGACGATCTTATTGTCTTTACCACCGGATTATCTCGTGCAGAGCACGCGCAGAAGGTTCGCGAGGTTTTACAGGTCCTGCGGGATAATGATCTATATTGCAAACCTTCGAAATGTTTTTTCTTTAAATTGACTGTTGACTATCTGGGTATGGTCGTATCTAAAGACGGGGTAGATATGCAACAAAATAAAACAAAAGCAATCGCGGAATGGCCCCAACCGCAATCAGTAAAGCAAGTCCAATCGTTCTTAGGACTTTGCAATTATTATCATCGCTTCATTGAGAACTTCGCACATACGGCCAAACCCTTGACGGAATTGACTAAAAAAGATGTTTCATGGTCCTGGGGACCAGCACAAGAAGAAGCCTATTTAACGTTAAAGGAAAAATTCACTAAAGCCCCACTACTCGCATACCCAGACAGTACAAAAGAGTTAAGGGTAGAAACGGATGCTTCAGACATCGCTACGGGAGCAGTGCTCTCAGTTCACTGTGAAGATGGTCTCTGGAGACCCTGCGCCTTTATATCGCACTCGTTCGATGCCGCAGAGCGAAATTACCCTATCTATGACAAAGAAATGGCCGCTATCATTCGCGCACTTAAAGAATGGCATCATTACCTTATTGGAAGTCCATGATTTGAGATCTGGACAGACCATAAAAACCTTGAATATTGGAAAAAACCGCAAACCTTATCGCCATGCCAAGCCCGATGGCACACTACATTACAGGAATTCAACTATGTCTTAATCTACAAACCTGGGTCAACCAATGCCAGAGCAGATGCCTTGTCGAGAAGACCTGATCATGGTGATGCAGTGCAGAACCTTAACGAAAATATCACGGTGTTACCGCTGCAGGTTATCATAAATGACGTGCATTTAGAATCACTATTCCTGGAGAAGCTACAAAAAATGTCCAAAAACCTAAAAATACCATCATCTGTTACCTGTTGGTTCGATGAAAATCAATCAGTATTTATCAATGATTCCAATCGCGTTTTCGTCCCTCCAGGATTGATAATAGAACTTCTCACTCTCTGTCACGACTCTCCGATTGCTGGACATGCAGGTCAACAGCGCACTCTGTCCACTATCTCTCAGCACTTCTTTTGGCCTGAGATGAAAAAGGAAATTAATGAATACGTCGATCATTGCCAAATCTGCGCTCAATCAAAATCTTCGTCTTGTCCGCCGGCAGGAAAACTCGCACCGCTACCTATTCCTAAACATCCCTGGGAGGATATATCCGTTGACTTCATTTCGGGTTTCCCTGCAATAAATGGCCTAGATGCCATCTGTGTTGTCGTAGATCGATTCTCAAAAGAAGTGGTGTTTACACCGTGTTCCAAGTCTATTAACTCAAAAGAGCTGGCCCTATTATTCAGAGATCATGTATGGTGCAAACATGGATTGCCAAAGACAGTAGTGTCAGATTGTGGACCGCAATTCTCTTCAGCCTTTACAACCGAGTTGTGTAAGCTGCTTAAGATCGAGCAAAAGC
>JBBPUL010001073.1:0-11834 GCA_038094675.1 Spongispora temasekensis
GAATAATGCTTTACAATGTTTTTCCACTAACCAATACTTCCAACCCAGGCTAGCTAATGTTTTGCATCCTAACTTGGATCTAAATTCAAGAATTAGCGGTCAAAAAAATCACAACAAATTGTGTGATAATGAAGTTTCATCATAGGAATATTTTCTCTCTACTTATTATGTTATGAATGTTTGATTTGATTGAGTTATTAGTCCAAAATTATCTCTATCTCGGAAGATATTGTCTATATCTCATCCATAACATGGTTTATCTGTGTGATTAGTGGCTGATGTGAAAGCCATTTACATATGCTACATATTATTCAGTGGATTCTAAGCTTCATTTGAACCAATAGAGCTATATATGTGGAATGAAATCTGGTTAAAAATAACATGCAAACTAGAATCGGTCATATCTTGGCCGCACATGCACCAAATCATGTGATTCATGGATCAAATGAAGGCCAAGACTTCCCTCTACCTCTGATACAGCCATGACTAAGCATAGAATTCCCACGCTACCCCGGTATAGGCCGGTTTCTTGGTTAGTATTAGTTAGCATCAATTAGTGTGCTTGGTTGCCATGCTTGATTGCCAGGTTAGGATCTGACAGGCTGAGCTAGTGTCTGGTTAGTGTATTTGATGCTTGGTTAGTGTACTTGATACTTGGTTTGTGCCTGGTTAGTATGCTTGATACTTGGTTAGGGTGCCTGGTTATGCTTAGTTAGTGCCTGATTAGTGTGCTTTGCCATTTATGAGAGAAATAAAATGGTCAAATGTAGTTGAAAGGCTACTTTACTTACATGATTTGTCCCATTTGGGTATAATTCCCAGACTTAATATTGAAAAAAGTGGTTAAAAATGTAGTTGAAAAGCTAGAGAGAATGTGTGTTATACTGTGCCTATATGATTTGCCTCATTTGGATATAACTCCCACACTTAATATTGAAAAAAGTGCCTTAGAAAAGGTTTAGAAAATTTGTGTTGTGTTGTGCTTACATGATTTGCCTCATTTGTATATAATTCCCACGCTTGATGTTGAAAAAAGCGGTCAAAAATGCAGTAAAAGACTTTGAAGACATTTGCCTCATTTGTGTTGTGCTGTGCATATAATTCCCACACTTGATGTTGGAAAAAGCGGACATGCTTATGAATTGTAAAATTCAAAGTCAGCACCCTTCAAAATTTATTCCCACCCTCTCTCTTTCCTCAACCACTACCATCTCCTTTCCACATCAACTTCACCTCAGCATACTTCAACACTTTTTCTTCACCACTTCTTTATAGTCTTTTACTTTGTCATTATGTATGTGGGTAAGTTAGTCTTTCTTTTTTCACTTTTTTGTTCTAATTTATTTTAGCCTTTTTTGGTAATCTTATTATTATTTGATTTGGTGAGTTTGTTTTTCTTACTTTCGCATTTTTTTCCTAATTTTGTAATTTATTTTAGCCTTTTTTGGTAAATTTTTATTGTTTGATTTAGTGAGTTTGTTATTCTTATTTTTGCATTTTTCTCAATTTGGTAATTCATTTTAGCCTATTTTTGTATTGTTTGTAAGTGTTATTACACAGCATGTAAATTGTTAGTTAGATGTAGTAGTATTTTTAATATTATATATTTGATTGAAATCTAAATATGTGAATTGTGTGAATTTCTAGAGTATATTAGAATTTCCTGGAATTTCACATATTTTCATAGGCTCTCACAGAATTTCACAGAGCCACAAACCTCCACAGACTTCCACAGGCTGGTCTACTTTCCCACAGATCCCCACAGACTTCCATAGACTTCCCCAGAGCCACAGAGCCCCTATCTCCACAGAACCACAGAACTCCACAGAGCTGGACAGAGACTAGGGTATCTGTCCAGAACAAAGTGATTTGCTGATGCTTGGTGATAGAATTCATCACCAGATAGGTATTTGGGCATTCCATCCCCCATTAGCTTCACTTTCTTTATCTGTCTAGCACATTCCTTATGTATCTTCCTGTGCAGCTAACTGATCCCTTACTCGAGTGCAGTAGATTGATTGCAGCACCATAGCTGACTGTGTCCAGATCAAGTCTGCTTTCATTGCTTCTTCACAGAAATATGACTGATGCAGTTCCTCTTGATAGGATTCCTCCACTGGAGTTTGAGCAGCCCTGTCCAATAGAGCATGGTGGCATTTATGTGTTGGTGTTACTAGTGCTGGGATCAAATCTGGAAGATAATCATTGGAGGTAAGCTGGGCAGGTTGAACAAGAAAGGCTGCTAAAGTTGTTGCCAGTGCTCCACAGGCATTATTTGCAGATGTCTGCAGAGAGTTTCGTCATTCCTGGTCTTCCATTGATGACTCTGGTACTGTGTGCTCTATTCCATACTGATAAATTGCTGCAGAAACAGTGCAGACAGGGCTGGGTTGTGGTAACGGCATGTGGCCTTCAAGTGAAGTCTCAAAACTTGGTGCCATCTGATCCCTGGATATAATGCTTGCATTGAAAGGCCAAACACTGGTGACACAAAAAGCAGCTTTGATTGTGTTGACAGTCAGTGCTCGATGATGTGCATGAAGATAGACTGAAATAAAGTTTGCCTTGGTAATTTTCTGTCCAGTTTCCAATTTGAATTTATCCCATTCCTGTGTCTAGAATTATTTCAGTGGACCAAAGACAACAACATTAAGTCCTTGATATACATGTGTTGCATGTGCTGGATAACACAATATGTGGATGGAATGTATCTGGGCATAATCTAAGAAGTCCTTGGTATAGTGTGAGTTGTGCCCATCAATGAGGAGCAGCTGGGCACATCTGTTTGCCTTTGTACAAGTTTTCTTATCAAAGTCTTCAATCCACATTCGACTGATCACTTTATCAGTCTATCCTTTCTCCAAGTGAGCAATACTATGGAAAGTAGTAAGTCAGTTATATTCCATTCCAATGATTTGCTCAATATATGAGGCTTTTATATCATTTCCTGGATGCCATGAGGTGTTGAAGCTTTTTTTCTTGTAGATCACAGCTGGAGGGATCTCCTCACCATCTGCCCAGATTGTAACCATCATGGTGATGTTTTCTCGGTTTCCATAATGTTGCTGATGCTGAACTTGTTTTTTGGCAGTACCAATGACTCATCAACTCTAACCATTACTGGGTTGGAAACCAGTTTCGTCAGCCATCCAGATGCAATTCTGCTTGATTTGGTGTGTTTGAATAGTGTTGCCAAGCAAATTAAACCAGGCTTGATTGGTGTACTCATTAACAGCCCGTCCACGAGCAGAGTCAAGTGGGGAGTGAAGTGACCTAAGAACTAGGACACGACTGTCGGCCTCTACTAACCACAAAGAAGGAAGAAGTGATAATGGGGGACTGCAACTTAGGTCAAAGATACAAGAGGTCGAAGCTGGGGCTCAGCTCGACTCTTGGCCTGTCTTATATATGTCTACTACTATTAAATACATGAGGCATTACTAAGCTACATGTGTCTAACTTGAACATGAGGCGGTCTAGACTAATGATGTCATAGATAAGAGATAAGGAGGGCTAGACTCCTGATGTCATAGGTGATGTCATATCACGTGATCGATCTAGACCAGTGATGTCATATTATGTAATATGGTGTGCCACACCATTGAGCTCAGAAAAAGAAGGTGAGTTTGAATAAAGTTACAGCAGGGAGCTCCAAAACTACTAGATTCTTGCATGGTGCCATTATATAAATTATTCTGTCTAATTCTTCTCCACTCCAATATTTTCTTCCTTTCATGTGTAGAAGTGTGTCAACATGTTGTTTGAGCAATTTGTGGTCAAGGTGAAATCCTCATGTTGCATAGTCCAGTGCAAAATTGACCATCTGCTCCTCCTCCTCAGATGTGAGCCAGGAATTCTGTTCCATATTGTATTGCTAGTAACTCCGCCCTCCATTTAGCCTTCATTGCACAGTAACATGGCTGAACTTTACATTGCCATAACCTGGTTTCTGCTGCCATTCTGCCTCAACTGACTGGCAAACCTCCCAGTGACTTTGCCTTTGCCCCTCTGGTTTCTTCTCCTCCTCAGAGATAACCCTGACAGCTTCAGCAATGGCATTCTCTTGCCTCTTAGATTGCATTCATTTCTTTTTTTTGTCTGAGTATGCAAGGCCAACCATTGAAAGTAGTTGTAGACTGTATTATATTACACCATACTATTGAAAATTGTGATTGACAGTGGCATGACAGGGTCCAATGCAGACTCATCAGCAAAACCAGGATTTCATTATAGTGTCATAGTTGCCATAGTATATTCATAGTGTTTATAGTGACTCATAGTAATCATAGTACTCATAGTATCATAGTGCCATAGTGCCATAGTATTCATAGTGACTCATAGTATCGTAGTGCCATAGTGCCATAGTGTTTATAGTAATCATAGTGTCATGATGACTAATGGTAGTACTGATCAATATTTTTCCACTACTAACTGGGCCTAATTAGTGCTTTGTCAATATTCCTAACCCAGACTAACTAATGTTTTCTTTCTACTGATCAGGTCCAACCAGTTTTGCCAATATTCCTAACTCAGACAAGCTATGAAGTACTGTCAAAAAGTGTACCAAAAAGTGTACAAAAGTGTACCAAACAAGAAAAGAAAGGCTTACTCTGCTTTGAGTTGAATGTCACTGCAACCTGGAAGCTGCCCACTCTATTTGCAAAGACAGACAGATGCTACTATATTCCTCCCTTGCCCTCTCTCCTGACAACAATGACAACACTACTGCAGGAAGATGACACAGCCCACCACCACCACCATCAGTAAATCACTGATTTACATATAGAGATGCAGACTAGTACAGACAGGTACAGACCAGTATAGCAGAGGTACAGATATGGATAGAGGTACAGACTTATATAGGATATTAGAGACTTGTGGTCTAGCATACCATAATCAAATACAACCAAGCACAACCAAATATACTAACCAGGCTATAACCAAAAGTACATATAATAAAGCACACTACTAACTAGACACTAACCAAATATAACCAAGCAAACCAAGCAGACACTAACCAAACACAATCAAACACACTAACCAGGCACTAATCAAGCACTTACCAAATACAATCAAGCATACTAAGTAGATACTAACTAAATATAACCAGTAGACTAACCAAATATTAATCAAATACAACCAAGCAGACTAACCAGATACTAATCAAACACATTCAAACACTAACCAACTACTAACTAAGCACAACCAAACACTAATCAAATTGCATATAATCTAAATAATAATTCACTAACAAATAATATACATATAGTGGCACTAAATTGGTTATATCATGACTGGATTTGCACCAGATTATGTAATTATTTTTAAATAACTCTGAGATTAAATTGGCTATATCTGGGCTACATGTGCACTGGATTATGTAATTATTGCGCAGACTAAAAGACACTATGCTATACTACATTTGGTACAGCCATATCTAAGCATAAAACTGCCAGTATTATTTGTTGTGCTTGATTGGTTGGACTTAGCAGTTTTGAAGAGTGAATGCTGATGTAAGTTGAAGTTCCCACACTTGATTCTCAAAAAAGCGCACAAGTGTGCATTCCATATTTGGTTATTTTCATTTATTTGTACCAACACACTATATAAACAATACACCTGCGAGTTTTTTTCCCACAGCCTCTTTCTTCTTGATTTGTATCATCTCTACCACCACTACTTCTTGCTTACTACTTACTATCATTACTTAACTGATTATGCTTGTTTACATTTGACCATGTCCATATATGGTAAGTGTGGATATATTATTATGTAATCTACAACTGATTATGTAATTTGTTTATTTGTGATTTAGAATATTTATATATTCTTACATTAATATAGATGATTATGTAATAGTATAGTCAATAATATATTTATATCTTATCTTATCTTTATGTAATTGATATTAAGATTTGATCTTATCTAAAATTAAAATTTGTTAAATTCAAATAGAACTATAATATGCTAGGGATACTATGAGATACTATAAGACACTATGGACACTATGAAACACTATGAAATTCACAAATACTATGAGATACTACGGACACTATGAGACACTATGAGAGTACTATGAAAGCTCTGTCAAGATGGACCCTCACTATGAGCACTATGGTACTGTCCAGCACTGTCCAGCACTGTCAAGTTACTCCTGATTTTGCTGATGGATGCAGTGCCTATGATAAGATTGTGCACCTGATAAGATGAGATAAGCAAAGCAAAATCCACACCTGCTCGGCATGTTATTGGCACAGTGTCCCTTCTACCGGAGATCAATTACTATTGACAAAATATCATAAATAACTTATTTCTAAGTCTCTATGACCCAGAAGTGTTGTACACACTTAATACATGCTCATACAATGCAAGAATGTGCTATTTCCAACATATATCCAGCAACCACTGTCATTTCTCTTGTATAGACTCTGATTTATGCACAGTTACAGCTTGCTAGATACATAATCTACAATCTACAGTACTTAAATTATTATCCCAGCATGATGTGAATGTGTTAAATGGGGTTGTTTCAAGTGATGGTGCTGTTTCATGTGATGGTGGATCACTGTATGTGGAAATTGCACTCACCAAAAGGCACAGCTGCAATATGGTTATGCTTGAGATAATAGTCCAAGGATTTAATGCCACAGAGGCATCCCTTGTCCATAAACTGAAGCTCAGTATACTTCCCAAAGTGAGATGCATTGGGATTGAAAAGAGTATGAGCATTGCCAAAGGATTCAATGATGAACTCAGCTGTGGGCACCTGGCCAGCAAGCTTGGAGCCCTTTTTTCCAGGGTTAGAGATGGTGAGTTCAAGAAGGGTCTTGATGGCAAGTCAGCGGGTCTCCAACCTGCCACTGCCAGTTTCACCACTGCAACAAAGGTGTGAGTTCAAGGAACCATGTAAGTGCCAAGGATGCACCTAATGATGATTGCCTGGTCCTGTGTGATGTGCCTCATGTGGTAGTAGACATTGTTGGCTAGTTGCATCATTTGCTAACCTTTCTGACATTTACATCTTGGGGATGTAGTAGTGGGTAACATTGCCTTGTTGGAGCTGGGTAAGGTCATCCCCTGTGATGGAATCTTTATTTCTGGACACAACCTCAAGTATAAGGTGGATACTATTAAGAAAGCACTGTATTTGGCTTATCTGGCACTCAAGCAGGCACATGACAGCACATGTCTTGGAGATGAGGGTTCTGTTGGAGGGGAGTTCAAGCATTTGTTACCCAGTCTAGCATATGTGGACTGCTTCATCATCAGTGGTAGCAAGGTGTTGGCAAGTATGTCATCAGAGGAACCTGTCCTTTCTCCCTTTGTGAGCTAATATTACACCAGCCTTGCAATCCGAATCTGAGAACATGCCATTACAACTGAAGCTGAATGTCACCACTGAATTGGTTGCAAAGGCTGGGATTATAGCAGGTGCAGTTATGCTTAGTGCTCTCATGATCTGTTTCTTCTTTGCTGTGAGGTCAATCTTTTTATTCAAGTCTTCTAGTTTTGACTTAGAGCATATTCAGAACTGCAAACCAGAAAGGCATGGCTTTTGTGCAGATTCTTATTATCTCTGTTACCCTCATTGTGATTGTGTTATGATTGGTCTATGGCTCTCTTTTCTTTTCTCTTTTTCTAGTCGTGGCACTATCCATTGTGCCTTTAGATGTCAAACAAATGATGCAACTCACCAAGCAATTCCCAGTGTAGTGGTTACTGTTCCCACTGGCACACTGGGACAGCACTTCTGAGTGAAATTGATGTGGGACCTTTTTGCAGAATTGGGAAGAAATGAATACATTGTTAATGGAAGTGAGGACTTGGAGGATGGTAGCAGTACATGATCATATTGGAAACAGAAGAACAAGATATATCTGACACTACTGTGGTTACAATTGAGACAAAAAAAAACAGATGGATTTTCAAAAGAAACGCTGACCAAAACGATAATAAATTTAAGGGGGGTGCAGCGGCTAGTTTGCCACACCAGAGTGTCTGGCAGAAAAAGTAGACATAGTAGCGGAGGGATCATCACCAGATGTTGAAGATGATGAGGGATCAGGAACAGAAGAGGAGCCGGTGGCGACAGATGAAGAATCATAAAATGGAAGGCTACTAGCAGGACCAAAGGAGGGGTGAGTAGGATTCAAGGAAAGACCACCAAATGGAGTGCCAAGACCAAATGGAGCCATAGAGTTTGCATCATGGGTCACGGAGGCAGTGGCACCAGAGTTGAAGCCAGGCGCCATCATAGACGCTATCTGCTGCTGATATGCCATCTGTGCCCACACCAGCTCGATCTCTTGCGCAACTTTGTTCGATTGCTCCTTGCTCAACTAGATTTCAAGCAACTTGATTTGCTCTTTGTGCTTGAACTGAGCATCGTCCTGAGCCTTCTTGATGCTAAGCTCCTCGCATTGATTGTCAAGCTCTTGCTTCCATATAGTGAAGGTATAGCAAAGCACCTTACTGGATGGAGCATTGGCACTGCCAGATCCTTCTTCTATCAACATATCACTGGCCCAATCTAGCTCCTCCAATCTCGGTAGAAATGGGTTCGATGGACTAGACGTCTTCTTAGTGGAACTGGTGGCAGATCGACTAACACCAGTTTTGCTAGTGCTCGCCAATGAACCCGCTGAGCTGACTGGGCGGCTATATGGAGAATGCTACACAAATGAGCTACGCCCATCATGCACAGCCATCTTGCCCTTGGACTTTGGAGAAAAAACCATGGATTCCTCAGAGGTGGCACAGAGCCATGGTCGAGTGTGAGCTTAAGACACAACAGGGGGATATCAGAAATAGTAAGAATATTTTTTTGAACTAAAATGTACCTGATGGAGTGGTGTAATCTCAGGCTCATCCATTTGAATGTCGAGTGGAGCATCTTCATCTATATCACCGGACCTATCCTGATCCTTCATGCCTTCCATAGTATGGCCATCCATGCTTCCACCTTCATCAAGATCATGCGCATTGATCTCCTCCTCATTCAATACAACTGCGCCCTCCTTCGACTTCAATGATTTATTATTGATGGTGACGAGTAGATTCGTGTCGTGCTTAACACCCGGCTTGGAAGAAACGAGTTCGCTGTCGAATGAAGGGATATTGCTCCAAATTGGGTTAAGGATCTTGTAGTATGGGAATAGACGAAGTACATCTTCTAGTAGGGAATAAATTGGGACATTAAAGATGGTATGACGAAGGACATACCCATGAGATTCTGCACCTGCACCTTCGAGTCACCACTGAAGGGTGCAACACCAGCTCCTGTGGATCGGAATTGAGCACGTTGTTCACGATATTTTGTTTTGAGGCTGAGTCAGCTCGAGTGAGTTTCAAAGGATGTAAACTTAGACGAACACTTACACTTGCAGACGGTTTGTCACTGAAGCTGCACACTTCAAAGGATTGTTACGACAGGCGCGGGTAGCATCAGCCGTAGACTCGATGTGCAACCTAGAGCTGCGAGGCGAAGACGAGGGGCGTAGGTCCTGAGCACAATGCACAGAGACTGATCACTACTCTGCCTAGGCGAGTATGTAGCGACATTGAAGACAAGGTCAGAGTATCCTCGAGCGAAGACGCTGCAAGGCCAAGTGGTTCGAAGGGAGAGCAGAGGGGAGCGAGAGGGTCAAAGACGCAATAGATTGCTATCTCGAGTAGGCTCAAGCTGGGGATACATGGCTTGTGCTATGCCCTATTTATATGTAAAGAGTTCTGCACACAGACCAAGCAGTGCGGTAGCTCGATAAGAGAGGAAACCAAACTAGGTAGCTGGAGATAAGGGGAAACGAGTCACACGCAGCATGAAACGAGTCAGAAGGCTGTGTGTGATAGAACTACATGGAATGTCATGGAACGCGTGAGTCACAGATAAGAGATAAGGAAACGAACAGCTGTGAATGCTGACTAAAGGTAAGGGCTGTGCGTGTTTAAGTAATACAAGGTAAAAGATAGCGAAGAAGGAAAAGAAAAGGGGCCGATCGTAACAAGGATCTTCTACGTATGCAGCAAGATAATCAGAATCATTCTCCAGTATATGCTTGGCGATTGCAGCAGCAACTTCTTTCTTGTTCTTTCCAGATGGCTTGTCCTCAGGGCTAAGCTTGGGAAGTGAAGTAGATGACGCGCGATCATGGAATAGAACGTGGCGATCAGCAGGATGTGTAGCAATCCAGTCTATGAGGAGGTTGGTATGTCTACCATCCCATGTGATCTTGGGGAAAGTGGCAGAGGTAGTAGGAGTGGCAGTGACAATGGCAGCACTGGCCCGGGGACCAGGCAGTACAGGAGCAACAGACTTTGCACCTCGTGCTCATCGTTTCTTTTGGGGTAGTGGTGCACCATCTCTTATAGGAATCACTGCAGGTACATCTGGTGCACTTGATTTCGGAGTGGCTCTACCCTTTGCAGCCATGCAGACCTTCACTAGTGCTTGAAGCCTTGCAGAGCATCGATACTGAGAGGGGCGAAGGGCAGGCATTTTTTTCAAAGCCCGAACAGTTTGCTCCGCCAGAAAGCACGTTCCATAGCCCCCAAAATAGCCTCATAATAGCCGCATAATAGCCGCCTAATAACTGGGTTGAGTACCACTAATCCTGCTGCCACTGACTATTTCTAACTAACCTTTTCTGAAGGCCTTCCTCTTACTATCACAATTGGATCCACATTTGCTATGCAGCACATGATGAAGGAGATTGTTCATGTACTTGATTCATGTGAGACCATGGTGAATGTGTCCGTTATATACATAGACAAGACTGGTACTCTCACACAAAATTTTATAACAGCTGTGGTAGGATCCATTGGCATTCATGCCAAGTTTGCATGTCAGTTACAGCATAATGTAGGAGATAAGTACATAGATAGTATAGATACAATATTTGTGAGGGCACTATAAATCAATTTGAGGTGAGTCAAAGTAATATCACATCTCAAACTGAATATAATATATTGAAGGAGTTTAATAACATTAGACTAATCTACTAACAAATACCAGGTGCAGATATAGCCTTCAGATCCACCTCTACACACTGAAGGATGAGGATTGCAGTACCCATGTCAATCCTGTAATATCTGAGGTGATACATAAATAGGTGAGAGTTATAAAATGAAAGTAAATCCATTCTTGTCGAGTACACATCTCAAGTCTCCAAGCTTGGCACCATCTGGGGGCTTCTTCAGACACTGTTCAAGAGCATCAAACCATGGGATTACCTCAGCAATCTCTATGCTTGAGTTAGCACTAGATATTAATGTTGTGACACCAGGGTTGGATACCCTGGCAGGAGCCTGAGATGATGCATGGAGACTCTCATCAGATACATTGGATGCTGGCATAGTAGGAACTTCAGGCTGGACATGAGGGGCCATTGGCTGAATATTTGATGATGGCCCAGATGTGAGTGAATATATGATGCTAGGAGCTAGTGTATGAGATGGAAGGCCTGGAGGCATCTGGTGAGAAAATGGGCCACTGCTGGAAGGATAAACATCAGTAAACTATATCCCCCTGTACAGCTCTGTAAAGGTCTATACAGAGCTATATAGACCATAGAGGTACAGATAGGTTCCCCCCTGTACAGGTCTGTATGGACTTATGTAAACTATTAAAAATAAATCACAGATTTGATTTCAAAATCAAATTATTTCAAACTCAGTTATTACATAATCATTACATAATCCTCTATATTAATATAAGAACATAATTTATTAGACTAAGCTATATGAAATAAAAACAAACAACTTACATAATCAGTTGCAGATTACATAATAATATATACACACTTACCATATATGGATATTGTCAAACACAAACAAGC
>JBBPUL010001074.1:0-11820 GCA_038094675.1 Spongispora temasekensis
GACCAGGGTTGACAAGCCCATCGGGACGCTCTTGCTCTACTATCCCTGTAGTGCGTCTTTCTCTTGTTTTCTTTGGTTAGTGTGCCAACTCCAGCGGCAGCATGGTCTATCTGCATGGCTGCGTACGCGCAGCAAGCCCCGCTCACGACCTCACTCACCTATCTCGGTCTTTTCGGCGTCGGTGCGCTCGTGATGCGTGGCGCGGGCTGCACGATCAACGACATGTGGGACCGCGATCTCGACAAGGCAGTCGGTCAGTCCCTGCGTCACTGACGTTCCTGCCATTCGCCGACGCGTTTCTTATTGCAGAACGAACGCGAACTAGACCGCTCGCGCGCGGCGACGTCACGCGTCGTCAGGCGCTCGCGTTTCTCGCAGGACAGCTCTCCGTTGGGCTGGGCGTCCTGCTGCAACTGAACACGTACAGGTCCGTCCGCCGCCGCATCGACAGTAACTGAATACATACATGGCAACGAACAGTATCCTCCTCGGTGCCTCGTCCCTCGCCATCGTCGCCGTATACCCGCTCATGAAGCGCATCACGTACTGGCCACAGGCCGTCCTCGGTGCGTTCCCCGCGCCGCGCGTACATGACGACCGCGTTTCAGAGTTGACACGCCTTACAATGTAAACAATGTCAGGCATGGCGTTCAACTGGGGTGCGCTCCTCGGCTGGTCCGCCGTCGCAGGCACGACTGACTGGCACGTCTGTTTGCCCCTCTACGCGGGTGGGATATGCTGGACGCTCGTCTACGACACCATCTATGCACACCAGGTAAGATCGATCATCAGCCTACGATAGCACATTTTTATTTTCATTAAATTGGCGCGCTCATAGGACAAAGTGGACGACGTCAAGGCAGACATTCGCTCGACGGCGTTGTTGTTTGGCGAATACACGCGGCCGATCTTGAGCGCACTGTCAGTTTCGACCATATCGCTCATTACATATGCCGGGATATTAAATGCTCAGGGTGCGCCGTTCTATATCGGCGTGGGACTTGGTGCGGCACAACTTGCTCGGGTCCTACGCAACACCGATTTTGATAGCCGAACGAGCTGCTGGCAAGGTTTCGTCGGTTGCGGATGGACTGGGTTCTGGGTGTGGATGGGGACTTTTGTTGATCACGCAATCATGACGATAGGGGTGGTGTAAAGCTACGCAAAACAAGTAAGGAAAACGTGAAATAATGGATACAAGCAGAAAGCTAAAAATATAGTGACCAGAATCATAAGTCATCAAGGAGTCGTTCGTCATTCGTCAAGCCCGCATTCTCCGCGTTTTGAGCCATCCATTGAAACTGACTACACAAAACGTCCAGCAGAATGCAAAGCACGTGATCGCGACAGCTACGTTCAGGAACATCATCATATCTTTTACAAAATACCGATCAAAACGTTAATACCATGAGGGGAAAAAAAGAGGCGACTTACCGTCACGCCCTTTCCGCATGGCTGCCAGGGTTAGCTCTTCTGTGCTAAACATAAACAATAGGCCACCACATGCCAGGAAGAAACTTCCCAGCGCTTCCGTCGGTGGTCGAGAAGGAAGTACGGAATTGGGAGGTCCAAGCCAAAGGAAGAAGTACGTCAAGCACCTGACCAGTGAGAAGCCGAGTAGGAGCCAACCCCACAACTGATGAACCTGCACCTGTCCGCACGTCAGGTAAGCCGAATAGGCGAGCATGGTACATACCTGGAAGACATACGTCTGTGCATGAGTGCTCATAGCGGCGCCCGTGACACCAATTACAAGGGCCGGGAAAGGATTGAAGCTTGCTCGGTAGCTGGGCGGTTCTGCAATACCAGCGGTGGACTGAACCGAGTCTTGGGCAGCAGTAGCAGAAGCGCCAAGCCAACGCCTTACACGCCTCGATTCGATGCCCATTCCTACAAGACCAGCAAACCAAAACATGACCTTGAGATAATAAGCATTGGGCGACCTTGCTAACCAGAGAGATGCAGATGGCGCTTACCGCAATGCTAATGTGCTGCATTTGCTTTGTCGTATAGGGATCTCCTGGCTTGGCACCAAACCTTTCCATCCATGTGTTGGTGATACCGTAAAGAAAGATGACAGTCGACTCCACAAATTCGCCTGAAATGGTGTTTCCAATTGGCGAGATATTCCACGCCCAGCCCATCTCCGAATGCGAACCCAAAAAGCGAGCAAAAGTGAACAAGCCATAGCACCAAAATATTCCACCCTCTGGAATAGGCAGGGTCAGTGGGAGGATTACAAATCGGTATGACATATTTTCTTACTGATGAGATGAGCAAGGCACACGTTGATATAACTCTCGCGACAGCCACCGGTGTAAATGACGATACCGGAGAGGACCATTGCAAATGCGGCAAACACAAGAAATCTCTCCAGAGTTGAGTACGCGATCTGTGAAACGCGGCGGAGCCAAGACTTGTTGGGACGAGGGATCGGGTCGACTACGATGTCGCGAAGCGTGTCATCGGAATGCCTCGAAGGGAGGGAGTCAGCATCAAAGACGATATGATCGGACAAAGAGCGGTCATGGCCACGGAAAGGCGTTGACTTGATGTCGAATTCTTCGGAGTCCTCCGAGACAAGAGTGGTGTACTCGGGCGCAGAGGCACGGTCTAATATGACCGAACGCCAAAATGTCCGCAAGGAGCGTTCGTGCGGAGCCGTGCAGAAAACATACAACCGAGCGACAAAAGCAGCAATGTCGACGGCGGACAAAACTAAACTAAGGAGCAAGACAAGATAACCGTGAGTAGAGTGGGTTGACCCCTCATACCTGAGCGATCAAAGGTCATAGCAGAGCACTGGGTTAGGGCAGAAATCGCTTACATATCTGGCGTGAGCTTGCGATAGAGGCTGCTGGTGGCACAGCCCAGAGCACAGAGGACGTAGAACGAGATCATGGCGAGGCCATGGCAGGGGTGCTTGGCAGAGCGGAGAGATATGCCTGGGTATCACTGGGTGTGAGAGGGGGGGTGAATGGGGTGACCGAAAGGAAGATGAAGCATACCGGCGGGGAGTGCGACGAAGAAGGCGAGGGACATGAAGAGGGCATGGAGCGCGATGAAGGCGGGGTAGCGTGCGATGTCTGGGTCGCGATCTTCGATGTCTATGGACCAGTACGAAGGGGGGGTGGGGGGATGCCAGTTGAGGATCTCCGTCTCATTGATCTCGGCCATAGGCTGGGCATGATGGGCATGATGGGGATGCATGTGCGCGTCGTCGCGGGCATAAAGGGGCTCGTGGATGGCAAGAGTGGGGGAGGCAAGTGTGGATAGGGGGGTGAGGAGGAGGAGGAGGGCGAGGGCGAGGAGGAGGAGTGCAAGGATCGGCGTGGAGCGTCGCATTGGAGAGGGAAAAGAAAACATTTGAAGGCTGCCTTTTTCAAGGAGGAGGGGGAAGAAAGATGACACAGACATATGACGTCAGCAATTGACTTTGTGATGAGTGGCACAGAGCGTCGCCTCCTCCGCAAGATCGACTGCTTCATTCTTTCTTATTGTTGTCTCATGGTGCGTCCGGATCCTCTCGTCCTCGACACCGTCTTGCCCACCCGTTACTGCCCAAGTACTTCACAAATTGTGTGTCTTTTCTGTTTGCCGTTACCTATCTCCGAATCGTCTCCAGATCTCGATCGCGCCAACGTAAACAACGCATATGTCTCGGGAATGCGGCAGGATCTCACTATGCAGGGGGACCAATTCAACGTTAGCGCCTGTCTCCTCACACTACGCCCTCACCACAGCTCGTTTCAGTTAATCAATACCATGTTCACCTGTGGCTATATCCTCGGAATGATACCAAGTGCTTGCTAATCTCTCGCCCCTGTTTGCTGACATCTTGACGACATCCAGACAACCTCATGTTGCAGCTTATCCCTCCTCGAATATGGTTTCCGCTCATGCAGATCCTCTGGGGCGTCCTTACTTTCTGGTACGACCCTTGTACAGGCATCCCGTACCTCCGATTATCGTGTGATACAGCTCCAGTGCAGCACAAAACGTGCAACAGGTCTGCCCTCTTCCCGATCAGCGGAACTTCCGTCAACTTATCATGCTGCAGCTCTACGCGATCAGGTTTCTGCAAGGGTTATCGGAAGCCTCCACTTTTGTTGGAACGCATTACATTCTCGGCTCGTGCGTCTCTCTCCCAGTATAGACCGCTGCAGTGGCCCACATGCATATGTGCCAGCTGGTACAAACCCGGAGAACTGGGCAAGCGATCCGCAATATTTACCAGCTCGGGACTGGTCGGCACGCTGTAAGTGCGTGACTCAGGTGAATACAGATACTCATTCTTTCAGCTTTTCTGGAGTTCTTCAAGCGGCCGTCTACCAGTAAGCACTTCACTCCGTAATGATATGCTTGCTTCATTGTTCCAGGCACCTTGGTGGTGTCGGAGGTCGGGCCGGTTGGCGGTGGCTGTACGTGAAATCCCCGTTCACCATCCTAGTACGCGTCGATAGCCGCCTTTCAGCTTCATCATCGACGGCGTGATTACCTTGCCTATAGCCCTCTATGGCTTTATTGTGTTTCCGGACGTTCCTGCTACTACCCGCGCATTCTATCTAACCACCGAGGTCGACCGTTCCAGCTGGCAGTGTATCTTTGACTGATCCTTCCCAGGAGCGCCTCCTGTGTTACGAAAGATTAGAGCCCAGCCACGATGCTACACGGCAACCACTCTCCTGGAACCTGGCCAGGCGCGTTCTCACCCGCTGGCGGTGGTACGCATGCAGTCTCTTGGTCAGCTCGCAGATCATCATCCCCACGTTATAATACTTCATTTGACGACAGTTTGCCATATCTGGTGAGACGGAGAGTTTTGGCTCGAACAACTTGATGGGTCAATGGCTATCGGCCATTGGCGGGTACTCTGTCGAGCAAGTCGGTGAGCGGAACTGACACCGTTTGCGACGAGTGCATGCTCTGACGCCGCGCAGATTACTATCCGTCAGGTGTGACAGCCTTTGGTATCGTGTCGACTCTCATCTGTGCTGTCTGGACGGACCGTACTCGCGCGCGATGGTCTGTTCTCGTGTACATGTGCGTTTGTTGCACAACCGCCGCCATCTGCATCCTGGTCTGGAACAGTCCAACTGCGCTCAAATTCTTTGCTTATTGTATGTCGGGAAAAAAAAAAAGTTGTCACGGACCGTTCACTAAATCAATGCTGACAGATATCGCCGGTGCTGCGTATTCCGG
Source organism: Spongispora temasekensis (assembly GCA_038094675.1). NCBI lineage: Eukaryota > Fungi > Basidiomycota > Agaricomycetes > Boletales > Boletaceae > Spongispora > Spongispora temasekensis. The sequence goes on from JBBPUL010001074.1 coordinate 5,203, forward strand.
ACAAGCGACTACGTTTGCGTGAGTCAGCGCGGAAGAACGCGTCATCTTCCGCGTTACTCACCAACACCCTTCATACCCGGGCAGCTGGGCCAATCAGATATGCACTGATGATGACCAAGAGCGAGCGATTGTTCTCGCGTCCATGAAGTAGGTCCCCTTTGTCTGTCATCAGCTTGGCAACTGACAGCATTATTGCATTCGCACAGCATGTGGAACAACGTGGTTAACGCTTGGTGGCCGCTGCTTTTCTACCCAGCAACCGACGCGCCCCGGTTCACGACAGGCATGATCACGATGATATGCACATGTGCGGCGACGCTTGCTGTCACTTATTTGGTGTGGTACCTAGAACGACGAGAGCATACTCGCCAGGAAAAGACACAGCACCAAATTTGCTTTGAAAAAGCGTAGGGGCTGGATGCGGCAGGAAGTGCGATGGGGCTGGATGCTCAATGTTGTTATTCAGGCTATCGATACATGCTTTTTTCTTGACATGATAAAAGGACTGGCTCACTGATGCGCACAGCACATTAGCGTTCTAAAAAAACAAATCAAGAAAAGAAAATGGCGACATGTCGCTCCACAGCGCCAGGCATCGCGGTGTCAACACCGAAAGAGAGTGAACGGCCAAGCGTCGATGACCACCTTTCTCCTTCAATCGTCAAAAGGTGCCAAAAAGTTGGACGACAGCGTAGCTCGCCAAGCAGGCTCTGCATATGTCCAGCATCCGATAGCCCACTACTGTTGCTGCTGATAGAACTGTGGGGGAATAGAGACGTGACCATTGGCAACAGGATCGTACGCCGGATGTGGCAGTAAAGGCGGCACGGGTTTGCGATCAGAAAATTTGCGTGTGAGATTCGCCCCGCCTTGTCCTGCAGGCTGCTGGAGCACTGGAGAAGAGGATGGATACGGAACCGAGCCCGGAGAAGGGGTGCGATACACTGGGGCGGGGTAACACACCGCGCCGTGGTACTCTGGCTGGGATGGATACGGTTGCTGCACAGGGTAGGAGGCAAAGCCAGCCCACCCGTGACCGTGACCGGAGGAACTGGCGCTGAGCCGTTGCTTGTCGATCGACTCTTCCTGGCGGTCATATTGCTCTGTCGCGCCGGGATCAAACGTGACGGCGACGGCGAGATCGCGCTCGAGACGTCGACGGTGGCGTCTGCGAATGGTCCACGTGACGGTGATAAAGACGATGATGAGCACGACGATGCCGACGAGAGCAAAGACGCCGCCTTCCAGAGAAGGGTTCTGCAGGAATGAGAGGTGTGGGCTGCCCGTCGCGGAGGGAGCCGGGAGCGTGCTGGTGATATACACGACCTGGGTCCCCTCTGTGCTCGTGTAGACGATGTCGTTTGCGGTTGCTGCATTTGGAGGAATTGCCGATGTCGTTGTCGGTGTCGGTGTCGGTGTGGTGGTAGTCGTAGTCGTAGGCGTGATCGTGGTCGTGGTCGTGGTCGTGGGCGATGGTTGCGTGGTACTCGGTGTGCTGGAGGTCGTCGAGGATGATCTAGCAATCTTAGCTGGCGATCGTGGTCGCTTTTAAAAGGTACTCACGAGGGAATGGGCTGCACAGCCGGAGAGAGAGTGGTAGTCGAACTCGTCGAGCTGGGAGAAGGAGTGCTGGATGTCGTGGTAGGCAGCGGTGCCGGTGGCTGCGAGACAGGAGAGGGAAGATTGCCGACAAGGCTGGTGATACCGCCCAGTATTCCGAGGCTGTTTGGGGAAGGCAACGGCGCCGGGCTCGCAGTTGGCGTCAACGCGCTGTTGAAAGGACTGCTGAGCGTTTTGTCAGATGACATTGCAGCGAACGACTGCTACTTACAATATGCTCCCGAGGACTGTCAAGATGCGCTGAGCGGACCCATTTTTGAGGTACAATTCGTCTGACTTACCTCCGCCAAGGCCCTGCCTTTTGTCGAGCAAACGACGATGGAAAGCACGGTGTGCGTCCATGACCAGGTCGTTGAAGGATGAAAGAGTGAGTGACTTGTACCACTCAGTCAACGTATCTTTGAATTCATTGCGTTGGCATCGCTACAGCAACTTGTAATACAATTACACAAAATGGGAACAAAAAAAGCCTCCCTCTCAGCGGGTCGACCTAGTTACCAGGCCGTAACTCTCCCCAGCCGTGCGCTCCATAATCTCCCTCAGGGGACCCAAAAGCCGCGTAAATGACGGCGCATCGAGGGCCGCCACCTTGAGCTTGGCCTGACCATGGTCCGTCCGCTGCACCGCACTTACCGTCGCGGCCCTTGGGGCGAGCCGAAGCAAGGACAGCTCTGTGACACCCCACGGACGTTGATCAGTACAAATAGACACACGTTGCAGTATGTCAGTGCTTGCCTCCGAAATAATCGCCCTTCTTGAGGCGACCGACCGTGATCTCGCGCCACTCATCATCTTCGCCTCGTTGCTTCTTGGTGACGATGGCTTCTCCCTCTTCGACAAAGAAAAACGTGTCTCCCATCTCACCCTGGCTAACAACGGCCTCCCCATCGGGGTACACACGGCTCACAAGCGCATCGGAAATCTTGCTTCTTTCTCCCGGCTCCAGGGAGGAGAGCAGCGGCACCGTCGACAAAAAGCGCTCATACATCGTCCGCCGTCTATGAGCCGCCTTTAGGATGATGGTGCGGAACGTGATGCGATCCAGCGCCCACACGGTCGACGCCTCTATGGCCTGCACGGTCGCCGCACGCGGATGCCCGTACATGAGCGCAAGCTCCCCAAACGAGTTCCCCGGCTTGCACTCCATCACCTTGCGTCCGTACACTGGGTGGTAACCAGGCTGCACGAACTTGTCTGCCTGCGAAGACATCGTCGAAGATGGGTTGTCCGTGAGCCACGTAGGTAGCAACGGCTCCGGGTGGATGTAGCAATAGAAGAGACCGGACTCGACGACGTAGAAATACTCGCCCACGTCGCCTTGTCGGATGACCACCTCGTCCTTGTTAACATGGCGCTCCTGCATGGCGTTCAGCACGCCGGTCTCTTGTTCCTCGTCGAGGTCGCGGAATATAAAGTTGTTTGCGATGGACGCCTTGATGCGGCGGAGCTGGTCCGGCGTTTTGGGGAAGATTGGCAGAGGGTCGTCATGGCCACTGTCAACAGCAATCGGCTCTGCGCTGACGGATGTGCGCCGTGCCAGGATAGTGGCAGAAGGGGCCTGCAGGTAGTCACTCGAACCCAACGAGAGGGAGTTGGACATGGTAGGGGTGGACGTGGTGTCAAAGCGTGCGAACGAGGTGGAAGGGTCCGTCGAGAGCGGCGAGGTGGGGGGCAGCTCGCGACCGTCGAGGGTGAAGGTGGGTGGGCCCACGCCGTTCGTGCAGAGGCTGGGATCGATGGAGAGCAACGCATTTCCGGGGACGTTGAGCGTGCCAAAGGGGCTCTGGGAGAAGGCGGTGTGGAAGGCCGACGCACGGCGCTGGGCGGCGACGTTGGAGAAGGGGGAGACGGGGGTCGGTGTCCTTGTGCGGGGGGGGAGGTGAGCGGGAGTGTCGACGTAGAGATCGGCGGGCAGAGGACCTCGGTCTCGGTGGACCAGCGCGTCCCGGGTACGTGTGCGCTGCTCCTCGAGGCGCGACTGGAACCAGTTGGCACAAAACTGCAGGGCATCTTTTGGTTGCACGCGGTGCACGTCGCGAGTCAGGTCGGCGACGAGCGCATCAAAGGTGGTCATCGTCGTGGACGGCGAGGACGACGACAACGTTTATGAACAAGTGGTGTATCTCCCACGTTCAGTCTATTCTGAATCAAGTACTCTATTCATTCGTACAACAACAAATCAAATCGAAAAACATAGTCAAAAAAAAATAATCATCTGGGGTGCTGATACTGCCCTGCGTACCCGCCCGCCCCGTAGCCTGGCTGGCCGCCATGCGCCGCCTGGGCTTGCGCGTGCGCGTGCGCAACCTGCGCCTGCACCATCGCCTGTGCTTGCGCCTGGGCCTGCATCCGCACAGCGTCCTGCGAGACAAACATCTGCTGCGGGTGGGGTGGGTATCCCGGTTGTGGGGGGACGAGCTGCTGGCCCGGCTGCTGTACTATTATCTGTTGTGGTTGCTGTGGTTGCTGTGGCGGATGGTGTGCGTTTGCGTGTGGATGGGGGAAATTAAATTGGGGCGGCGGCATCGATCCAGGCGTCGGGGAAGGGCCATACGAAGGGCTGGCCGTAGATGTAAAGTAAGGGTGTGACAATGCCTCTGTAGCGGTGATCCTCTTGCTGGGGTCAAACTGGAGTAGACGCTCGAGAAGGTCAATTGCTAACAGAATCACGTCGGCGACGGACTATGCATCTCAAACAGCGGACGCACCCTGAGGTGATGCTTTAGGGAGTACCTGCTGAAAAGAAAGTTTGGGGTATTTAGGATATTGTTTGATCGTAATTTCTGGCTGTCGATATTGTTAGGCGACAAGGAGACCTGGCATCCAAGACCACGCACAGATTCGGTGGCGATCTTCCTCAGTACGCGGTCGTCCGGTGTGCCTATGATCCGCATGATGTGGAGCAATTGATCCTGGTTGTCGCGCCCACGGAAAAGAGGTACGCCAGAGATCATCTCTGCGAATATGCAACCACATGACCACACATCGATAGAGGTATTATATGTCCGGGAGCCTAAAAGAACGTCGGGGGCACGGTACCACAGCGTAACGACCTGATCCCTGCCTTCAGAAGATAGGCCTACAGAGAGGAAACTCTGGTACGCGCCTCGTTTGAGAATGTGTTGACGGGGACTCCAAACGCCCGCGCCAATCCAAAGTCACCGAGCTTGAGCTCCCCCTTGCGATTGATGAGCAAATTCTGGGGTTTCAAGTCCCGGTGCAAAACCCGGTTCTCATGACAGAAAGAGGTGCCCTTCAATAATTGATACATAAAGCTTCGAACCGTCGCAGGATCGAGAGCGCCACGGTCGCCGTGTTGATCCATGTACTTTTTGAGATCTTGGTCGCAGTACTCGAATATAAGGACGAGCTTCGTCTCGGTGTGAATGACATCGTGAAGGCGCACGATGTTGACGTGCTTCAGCTCCTTCATCAGGGAGATCTCCCGAATGGCGGTCGACGGCGTGCCTTCCTCCGCATCCAAGTGGATCTCCTTCAAAGCGACGATTTCGTTGGTCGTCCTGGAGCGCCCCTGCATCAAATGCGTTGAGAGCGGATCGAGGCGGGTGCGGGTGCAGTACCTTGTACACAGTAGCATATGTGCCCTCACCTGCGTCGGGCCCAGTGAGCAGAGGTACGATCGGATACAAAACGAGGGTCAATACCTAGTTTCTCTAGCTGGTTCGTGTGAGTACAAGAGCACGGCGAGACGATGGGTCGAGTTCACCTGAATGTAGTTCATTCTGAGTGCGTCCGGGGGGTTGAGGTACCCAGATCAAGGAGTCAACCAAGCAAAGTCAAATTACTACAACTACACTTTTTTTTTTTTTTCTTTACATGGCGGACTCTGCACCGAGACCAAAAAAACAGCGCACAAGATCGTCAACGCGGAAAACCAAGGCCCCTACTGCAGGCGACTCGGAGATTCTGGTGGAAGATGATCTCGCGACCACGGTGAGTACGCTGGTGTGCCGTGACTGCCCCCCGCGGCCAACTCATACGTTCAGATCGCACCCAAAAACGCTCGCTATGCCGAGTCCTCGACGTTGGCCATACATTCTGGCGCAGAGCTCGGGCAGGACCAAGAGTTCGAAGAACTCGTAGCACGTCAAGCAGAGGGAACCCTCGACACCAACCTCGCCGAACTCAGTCTCGGTCAGAGGTTGTCGGCCTTGAATGGCACCGAGACCCCCGCGAACAAGGGCCCGGGTTCAGACAACGACGACGAGCCGGCCTTGTCTTCCAACAGACAGCCAAACCCCAATGTCGTGCCTGCACACTCGCTTACACGGACACTCATACAGGCTTTGCATTCGTCTGACTCACGGCTTTTAGAAATGTGTCTGGCTCACTCCAAGACGTCTCTCATCCGAAATACTGTGAAACGGCTACCGCCTCAACTTGCACTACCATTGCTCTTGGCTTGCATAGAAAGACTGGGAAGAGGCGCTCGAGGCGCAAACATGAAGGGCGGCGGGGGTGGTGCTAGTTCGCAAAGAGGCACGCTTCTCATCTCTTGGATAAAAACGACCCTCGCCGTGCACAGCGCCCACCTCATGACAGTGCGTTCGAGTCGTCCGCAACGTCTTTTCTACTCAACGTCTTACCGATTCTAGATGCCAGATCTGGTAGCCAGACTATCAGGTCTTCATGCCATGCTAACGACGCGGCTGGCGTTGCACGAGAGCCTGCTGTCCCTGAACGGAAAGCTAGATATGGTTTTGTCCCAAATCGAGATTCGATCTTCATCGGCTCCCGCGTCACTGGCATCCAAAAGCGCCAATCAAGCACATCCAGACAGCGTGCGGAAACCAACCCGATACGTGGAAGGAGAAAGCGAAGAAGAAGGGGACCAGATGAATGCCGATCCACCAATAGAGAGCGGTGATGAAGGGGGTAGTGTAGAGGACGTCGAGCTGGGTGGAGAAAGCGAGGATGAAGGCGGGGAAGAGGTTGAGGAGGTTGAGGAAGACGACGACGACGACGACGACAAGGATG
>JBBPUL010001075.1:0-11811 GCA_038094675.1 Spongispora temasekensis
AGGGCAGAGGGCACTACTTAAATAGGAAGGTAGAGATAAGAGGGTCCAGAGTAGTGCCACAGAGATAAGGACATGTGGTAGACATGCTGTGGCAGTGGGAAGAATGGAAGAGAAGGCATAGCCTTACCTGGCCCTGAGATCTGGAGATAAGAGATATGATCAGGAGATCTATCAAGATACAACCTGATATAGAATAGATGAGCATCTATAAAAGTGTCAATAGGTACAAACAAAGATCAGGGTACTAAAATGAAGATGAAGATGTAAGTATGGCACCTGATAAGAGAAAGGGGCTGGATCCATATCTGTAACCCTAAAATAAGGTTGCCTTAAGCACATAGAGCACTTCAGTTAGGTTAAGCCAGTAGCATTCACAACAGTGCACATGGTCTTGTAATATATGTATATAGGGTAACGTGGTCAACTGGGAGTCTCCAGCTTGATTCTAGTTGTTCTTCTTCTGTCCTCACCTCTGGTGGCTAAGCCCTAAGTGTGGTAGTCATCTGGTGTCCTCTACTTGTAAGGCATCAGGTTAGGCCCTTGTCATACCCCTCCATTCTTATCTATGAGACACCTTGACTATGATCTCATTCTTGGTATCACCATACAAGCTGGTGCTCTATCTTGATACTATTGCTGCTCCCCTGAAGATTGCTGGGTTCTATAACCAAACCCTGGTGTAGACTAGCTTGAGTGTTCTATTGAAGTTGGTACACTCCAACTATGATTACCAGCTACATGTACTAAGCATAGTCAAGCTAATACCAACTAATGAGTTGAGATGAGTCATGAATTGACATGTCCCTGACACCTGTCAATCATGATTATCAAATAAAGTCAGTTACCCTGACATTCATATTGATCTCTGACATATTGCAAATAACATCAGAGAAGTGTTGATCATATGTCGATCATGAAACATAACATGAAATGTTACATGATGACAGATGACAAATGTCAAACCCCTGTTGTTGACACTATACAGATTAGGATTCTGTACTGACAATCTGTCATCTCACATAAACAGATGTTGTTTCATATATACACATGTCATTCCACATTGACACATGTTGTTTCACTCATATTTGATATTCTAGTTATATCTGATTTCTACATACATACAAACATGTCCTGTAGAGTATAAAAGAGTGTTAGAGATGCTTTCTAGAATACAAGCACAATAAGGACAACAAAAAGGAAGAAAACAAGTCTTCACTTCAGATCTAGTGTTAGCTACAAGATTCTGAAAAGTCCTAGTAAGTCTTGAACTAGAGAATCAGACTTAACCTGCCTCCAGAGGGATACACACTAGAGATTTCTAGACTATTTGTCTGATAGTCTATCAGAGTGTTCAAATCTCTTTAGGTTAAAAGCCCCACCTTGATAATATAGCCAGTTCATCTTATTTGCACATACACTCCCAGTGATGCCTGCTTCTGTCATGCATGAGGAGCTTGTAGCTCTTTTCCATTCCTTCTCTCACATTATGTTGATGCTCGAGTCTTACCTTTTCTTGTTGAATTGTGTAGACCCTACACAACTTCCTCGAGAGACCTCTACTGAGCACAACATGTGAGTCAAGAGTCCCTGTCTACCAACCTCCACATGTCCTTTCATGCTCACCAATCCACAATCCAAGAGGACAAGATCCTTATCCTGTACCAAAAGTCTTTGATTTAAGGATATGCCTTAGAAGTCACAGACACCAAGTCATTGGAGGTGTGGTTGATTCTGATCTGCATCTACCCTGTCCCTCCTGCTTCTACCCTGGTGAATTAGAAGAGATTTGCCCTAGTTACAATTTTACATTCCCAACCTTCCTCTTCCAATCAAAGAGCTTCAGAATTCTTCGATAGAGACCTGCTCAAATCTTTTCAAGAGCAGTTCAACCAATACCAGTCCCTGCACCTCGTGTCCATACCTCCCTGCACATCCTTTAGAAACATCTTCTAAAGAGCTATTCCCTCAGTCATTGACTCAACCTACTAACTCTTCCTCCTTCTCATCAAACTCCACCCTCATCTCTATACAAAATCAAAATGTCTCTTTCCTACTTAGCCCCATGTCAAGCCATTCCCAGGACTGCAAGCAGTCAAGAGGTTTGGGCAGTCGAGTTACTGACTCATCCCTTCATGAATGCTGTTTTCCTCAATCATCCCCTGGAGAGCTTCACACTGGAGATCTCACCATTAGAAGATGGAGAAATAGGCAATCCTGCCAAAGGAGTAATCTATCTGGTCCCATCCCTGGATCTGTATCACCCTCTAATCTCAGAACACTCTATTTTCCCAGTTCTGTGGATGAACCAGAGGCACCCATTGCATCAACCTCTCAGGTCGACAATATTTAAAACTGACTGGCTTGCTTATCCAGTTAGATTTGACTGGCCTGAGGTTCCTCATTCCTTAGCTAGAGATTACGGTGCTATAGAACACATGCTTGCCTATTGTAATGAAACATTATACTCCTTGGCAACTTCTATCAGCTATGCTCTCCCTTCTACTTCTTATGATGATTCTGCCACTTCCACAGCCCTGATTTATTGGTAGAGTTATGAGATGACACGTAAACATCATTTCCCCTATTCAAAGCCAGAGTCTCACTTCTTCTTTGGTGCAATTGTGCCTAACCTGGTCTTCTTAATGGGAGAATGTGGAAGGGAGATTCCAACTATACAAGAGTGGAATGAGAACTTTAATAAAGAGATGAGAACTCATTTTTACCAGAAAAATTTACATTATCGCATCATCTGCTCATTTGCAATCCCTCCACCACAGATTGGATACTCATGACCCTTTAGGACCAAGCTCTAGAATCTGAAAACTTAGACATCACAAGTCTCCAACAATTCTTCATCGAGAATGTCCACCTCTACTCTTGAATAGGAATTGCAGAAAGTGCTAGATACCTTGAGTCCAGATCAGAAGTCATTTCAAAATGCCTTGCTATATGCAGGATACAAAGGCTTAGATCTGGTATTTCCCCTAAAGCCAGAGAAAGGTCTATATGCAAGAGAAGTTAAACAGTGGATGGGACTGGTATGAGAAAAAGCCATCCTGTGTAAAACTAATTTCTTCTATGCATTTGTTTATTTGGACTATGTTCCTGTTCTTGGCATACATGCTCCCACTTTCACAATAGATGATAATGTTTTACCTAATCCTCACTTCTTCAACTATTTAGACTTTACCATTCTTGAAATGAGATGTCAGAGCTTAACACTGAGATTACTAAGGATGAGGCACATTATCGCTATCACATCATTTTCCTGAAACAATGGAGAATGAAGTATTGGGAATCACAAGTGAAACAGGAACAGGAGTCTATGCATCAGGATAATGAAAAATATTACATGGATAATGAAACTTTGGAGAAATCAGAGGAAGAGGTACAGGGGCTATTGGTAACTATTCAAGAACTTGGGTTACAAGTGGACCAAAGTGCAGAAAGAAACCTCCTTTCCACAGATTGGTTCTTTTTTTCTTACTGTCCAGTAACTGATTCTTTTGAACAGATCCTCTTTCATTATAGATTTATGATAAGCATGATTACAATAATCTGCTTTTCATCCTTTTCATCCACCTCTCACTACTCACTGTCACCCTCATCTTCTTCTTCTGGATCTGTTGTGATTGATTGCTGCATCACTGTTTCATCTTATCTTCAGCACCAATCTTATTTCACAGCACCTATCTTATCTGTAGGCCTAGACTGGTATCATGTGACCTATGATGTATGGTCTGGACCATGACGTCACCATGACATCATCATTACTAAGTAGCTTTAGGGTAGCCTTCTTGTACTTGGTCCGTGCACAATAGTCAGTAGTACATAAGGTAGCGTACTTGTGGTAGTCGCTCCCCAGTCCTTTATTGCAAGTGTTGTTCTATAAGGAGGGATCCTCTCTTAGACACCTCCCTTCGCCCACATCAATGACACAGCTGGATAGCCAACACCAGCCTGCAACCTCTGTGCGCAAGGACATTAACCCAACACCAGTCATCCTAGACGTCTGCTGGTAGCTCCTCCTCTTCTCCTCTCTCTAAGTTCACCATTACACATGGACTCTCACCCTTACTCGAATCTAGGTTAGGTTGCATCAGGATCACACCTGCAAGAACTGGTTTTTTCCTTCACTACAAGACCAGTTACCAGACATATATGATTTGTTATGACAGGCGCGGGTAGCGTCAGCCGTAGAGTCGATGCGCAACCTAAAGCTGCGAGGTGAAGACGAGGGGCGTAAGTCCTAAGCGCAATGCTCAGAGACTGGTCACTACTCCGCCTAGGCGAGTATGTAGCGACGTTGAAGACGAGGTCAGAGTATCCTCGAGCGAAGACGCTGCGAGGCCAAGTGGTTCGAAGGGAGAGCAGAGGGGAGCGAGAGGGTTGAAGACGCAATAGATTGCTATCTCGAGTAGGCTCAAGCTGGAGATACATGGCTTGTACTACACCCTATTTATATGTAAAGAGTCCTGCGCACAGACCAAGCAGTGCGGTAGCTCGATAAGAGAGGAACCCAAACTAGGTAGCTGGGGATAAGGGGAAGTGAGTCACACACAGCGTGAAACGAGTCAGAAGGCTGTGTGGGATAGAACTACATGGAACGTCGTGGAACGCATGAGTCAGAGATAAGAGATAAGGAAGCGTACAGCCATGGACGCTGACTAAGGAGAAGGGCTGTACGCGTTTGAGTAATACAAGGTAAAGAAAGAACGGAGAAGGAAGGAAAAAGGGGCCGATCGTAACATTACCCCCTTAGTAGGGTCGAAACCCTAGTGAGACTTCTTCACAAGCCACGGCAGGACCCAACGGGTGATCCGCACATGTTACTTTCTCCGATCGAGTCGAAGTGGAAGTCGTCATCTTCATCTAATGCTGGCGGGGATCTAGGTGGAGGTACTGGAAGCGCGCGGCCAGAGTGCTGAGAGCGGCGGGAAGTGTTGGAGGCGCAGGACCGAAAGGATCCCCGAGACTGGCGGGAACTGCGGGAGGAGGCAGACAAAGAGGAGGACGCAGGCGGGGAGCGGCGGCGGCAGAAGGGGCATGTGTAGTGGGGACAATGGACCCGGATATGTCCAAGCCTGTGACAAACGAAACACGAGTCGCGGTATCGGCGGTGGTCACTTGGGCAGGGTAAGTCTCCCTGTAGGATGCGTCGCTGGACAGTGGCTTCTTGGATACAATCGAAACGGGCTTGAAGAGCATCGATGGCTAACACTTCCATAGGGTCAATGGGGGAGGACGAAGCGCTGGGTGTACTGTTAACTGTGGAGACCGAGTCACAAATGATTTCAGAGATTGTTGGGGAAGGGGAGCGGAGGTTGTGGTCTCGGATGGCAATATTGGTAGGGACGGAGATGGCGGCGGTTTCCCGAAGGTATCGATCTATGTCCTGGACAAACTCTAAGTATCCCAACTGGTGGGCTAGGTCATGCACATGTCCGATGATTCTGGCGTGGATACTGCGGATAGAGGCTCCAGTGAGGGCTGTGGCGTGATGTTCATTGCCGATGAGGGCTTGGAAAAGGTGGGGGAGACGTTCCAACTGGAGGTAGATCATGTAAAGGAGAAAGAAGATGGACGAGGGGTCAGTGAAAGCTGAGATCCCTGTGAACATATGGGGATCGGTGAGGTACTCATGGAGTGCGCTGCGCTCGTCATTGGTGTGGTCTGAGGATCGGAGGGTATGGGCGTGCAGAGGAATGTCGACCGAGATTATTGGAGTTGGGGCGTCGACGGGCGGGTCGAGGACGGGGACGGTATATGGAGAGCCCAGCTAGGAGGAAGATCGTCCGCTGCCAGTACCACAGCATCCTCATGATGAGGAGCGTCGGCCAGCGGCGGAGAAGGGGTGCTCGGCGGCGAAGTAAGATAGTCCTCCGTAGGAGGTATTGAAATGGACAGAGAGGAAGGCGACGAGGAGGATACGGATGAGACATTAGACATAGTAAAAGAAGAGCGTAGAGGTGAGGGAGCGAAGACGATGGAAGGCATTGCGAGGGAAGGAAGCTATTGCTTTGAGGGAGGGAAAGCCTTCGGGTGAAGATTTTTATACTCCCTCAGGGCGGACTTTGCATTTTTCAGGTTCCGTTCTGGGACCCATGAGTCTTCTTCTGCAGTATAGCCCTTCCATCGGATCAGGAACATGTGGGAACAGGGTGTTCCCCTGTGGTGTAGGATTTTTTCAATTTCGTATTCCTCTTCACCTTCTATTAGCTCCGGGGGTGGAGCAGGGATGTTCGGGCCATGTACGCTGTTTTCGCGATAGGGCAATAAGAGAGAAGCGTGGAACACGGGGTGAATCCTCCATGTCGTTGGGAGTCGGAGTTTGTACATCAAGGGGGATAGGATGTCTGTGATAACGAAGGGTCCTTCCCTTTTGGGTGCGAACTTAGGGTTCGCGATGCGGCAGTTTAGGTTCTTCGCTTCTAACCACACCTTGTCTCCTTTGGTGAATGGGATAAAAGAGCGACGCGTTCGGGATGTCATCACCTGGCGTGCGAGTTCATGGGCTGCTAGTGCTTCGTCCCTTGCTGCAGATAGAGCTTTGAGGTGTTCTTCCAGGGCGGGAAGTGGAGTTTCTGCCAGGACCGTGGGGAGAGCGCGAGGTTCGAAGCCATACATGAGGTAAAACGGCGATTTGCCGGTGACAGAGTGAGGGCGATGATTATGTGTGAACTCCGCGTGAGTGATGTGATTGGCCCAGGCCGTCGGGTTGTTTCCGCAGAAGATCCGGAGGTATGTTTCAACCTCCTGGTTAACGTGTTCAGTTTCGCCATCAGATTGGGGGTGGTAGGCGGTGGACAAAGAAAGATCATATTTCAGGAGCTTCCCAAGCTCCTGAGCAAAGGTGGATGCGAATTGTGGGCCGCGATCGGAGATGATTTTGTCGTAGAGGCCCCAACGACGGTAGACCTTGTGGAAAAAGAGGGTGGCTACTCCCTCAGCGGTGATTTGTTTCTTAGTAGGGCAGAGAATTACCCCCTTAGTAAGCCCGTGGTCGACCACAACCAACAGGCTGTCGAAACCGTTAGATAACGGGAGGTCGGTGATAAGGTTGCAGGAGACCTGTTGGAAAGGACGAGAGGCGAGGGATTTGATCGGGGAGAGCGGCGGGACAGTGGGATGGGTATTAGCTTTGTTTTGCTGGCACGTGGCACAGCCCTCGATGTAGCGGCGGACCTGGGTGGCAAGGCCGGGCCACCAGAAGTCGTGAGCAACTAGTTGACGGGTTTTGAGATATCCTGGATGGCCGGCAGAGGGGTGGTCATGAGCACGTTGGATGACCGTGAGGCGGTCAGTTTCTGGGACATAGACGCGATCGCGATAGCAAAGGAGGTTCTCCTTGAATTGCCAATCGGAGAGACGGCTGCGAAGATTGGGGGCAGAGATGGGTCCTTCGAGGTCAGCACGAAGGCGGGTGACGAGTTCATCATCGGCAGAGTGTTTTTGAATCGCGGTGGCGAGGACGGAATCTACGACCTGGACGAAGAGGGTTTCGGGGAGTAGAGTGACGGCCTGGTTGTCAGACTCGGACGAGAGTCGGTCGGGGCGACGGGAGAGAGCATCGGGGCCAGAGAGCAGAGAACCAGGGACATGGGTCATCTTGAGATCAAAGTCTGCAAGATCGAGGAGCCATCGCGCTTGTCGACAGTTAAGGTTCTGGGGCTGACGGAAGTACGTCAGGTTCTTGTGGTCAGTGAAGACCTGTACAGGGTGTTGTGAGCCACGGAGGTAGTGGCGCCAAGCTTTGAGAGCACGGATGATAGCTAGGAGCTCTCTGTCAAAGATGTCATAGTTTTGTTCTGCTGGGGAGAACGATTGTGAGAGGTAGGAACAGGGGTGCCAGTCTCCGTTTGAATCTGTCTGGAGGAGAATGGCTCCGGTGGCATCGTGTGATGCGTCAGTGGCTACCACGAAAGGTCTAGAAAGGTCTGGGAGGCGGAGGATGGGTCGAGAAAGAAAGAGCTTCTTAAGCTCCTCAAAGGAGTTTTGGCATTGGGGAGTCCAAAGCCATGCGGCGGTTTTCTTGGTGAGGTTAACGAGAGGGCGAGCGATATCAGAGTATGAGGGAATGAAGCGCCGATAGAAGTTCGCAAATCCCAGAAACGAGCGCACGTCTTTAACCTTCTTCGGGACGGGCCAAGAGGCGATCCCGTCAAGCTTGACGGGGTCCATAGCAAGTTCGCCTGGTTTGATGATCATGTCAAGGTACTCTACCTCTGGAGTAGCGAACTTGCATTTGTTCAGGCGTAGATGAAGGTCTAACTCCATCATGCGTTGGAGGACTCGGCGGGTACGCTCGGTGTGAGATTCGTTGTCGGGGGAGAAGATGAGCAGGTCATCCATGTAGATGACGAGCCATCCTTCGGTGATCATATCTCTGAAAGAGTTGTTCATGAATCGCTGGAACGTTGATGGGGAGTTGTTCATGCCGAAGAACATGACCATGGGTTCAAAAAGGCCTTTGTGGGTGATAAAGGCGCCCTTCCACTGTTAGGTATCTGTAGTCTTGGCATGGGCGAAGTTTGCCGTCTTTCTTCTTGACGAAAAAAAGGGGGAGGCTTGGGGGGATTTGGAGGGGCGGATCTTCCCAGAGCGAAGGTTTTCATCTAGGAAGGCTTCGGTGGCTTTTTGTTCCTCAGGGGACAAGGGGTAGATTTTCCCAATTTTTGGGACAAAGGACTCATCGAGGTTAATTTCGTGGTCATAAGGCCGAGACGGAGGAAGGGACTCGCAATCTTTTTCTTCAAAGACTTTGGCAAAGTCAGAGTACTCAGGAGGTAAGATGACCTCTTGGGTTTGGGTTCCAGCTTTTTCCGCAAGCTTGGTGGCTTCGGAATAGCGGGCGATGGTGGCAGAGGGCAGGATGTATGGTCCCCCTCGAGTGACGCAGTTGATCGAGTAATGGCTAAGTGTCTGGTGTTGCCATTGTTTCTCGGACTGGATGTCCAGGTACGCGTGTAGGTGCTTGTGAGTTTCGGGTGTCGTGTTGACGCACCGAATCGAGGTTTCCCCAAAGCCTCGTAGAGGTGGGGCACGGTAGTGGGAGTCGTGTCGCTTCTGGTCAGCGACATAGGTGTGGTAGAGGTCTGCAGACTGGTCAAGGACCTCGGGAACAGAGATGGTTTGCTTTTCCCAATCAATTGTTGGGTTGGCGAGGCGAAGCCAGGGGAGGCCAAGGATGACGTTTTCCTTGCCGCAGTTCATTAGGTAAAAGAGCACCTTTTGGGTAACTCCTTCCCCGACAGAGACATAGAGCTTAGTGGAGAACAGGATGTCTCCGTTAGAGTTCGCGGATTGATCCACGTTGCGAACGCGGATGGGTTGTTCCAGGCGAGTGCGAGGAAGACGATGTTTTCGGGCAAAGGCCCAGTCAAGGCAGGAAATCTCCACTCCAGAGTCAACGAGAGTGGGAGAGTCGACGACTTTCATGGTGTGCGAGGGTACCACGAGCTGAATGGGGATATGCATAGCTCTATTGGACGTGGATACTAGTACAGGTGCACAAGAGAAAAAACGTTTGGGAGGTACTTGCGTCGATGGAGTCCTCCCTTTCAAAAATCCTTTATCTCCACCGCTTCTACGTGAATGTCCTCATTGTCATCTTCATCTATGAGGCCTGGGATTTCTTCTTCGGCTTTGGCGACTTTTCGGTCGGCTTTGGGGCGTGGGGGAAGATCTTTGAAGGTGGGGCACTTGTTAGAGAAGTGACCCGATTTCCTGCAATGAAGGCAGAGTCCTTGTTTGAAGCAGCGTTTTCGCTCTTCAGGGGTAAGTTTCGGAATGCGGATGGCGTCCACATCCATGGCGTTGGGGTCTTTGTCACGAGGGGTTTGAGTGGGGCGAGGGACAAAGGTGGGGGTCGAGGAGTGCTTGTGCTGGCGAGCAACAAGTTTAGCATGTTTGTGCTGGTCGTCGAGATGGGAGGCATTCTTGATCCAATCATCAATGGTGGTGGGGACGGTGTCCATAAGGTACACCTTTTCTGAGAGCAAAGGGGGGATTCCAGTGGAGAAGTAATGGCAGATGGTAGCTGCCTCGTTAAGTCCCGCTAGGCTGACCTGGTTGCGGAACTCAGAAATGTATTGGTTGAGGGACGGTTGAAAGGTCCCATCGCGTCGCTCGTTGACGCGGTAAGTGGCCAACCAGGTCAAAGCGTTGGTGGCGGTGTTGGAGCTTTCGAAGTGAGCCTTGAATTCCTTGACGAAGTCATCCCAGGACCCTAGGGCCATGTTGGTTCCTCGCATGCTTTTCTCCGTGAAGGTATCTGCCCATGTGAGGGCGTTCCCATCGTTCATAAAAGACAGGGCGAAGCCTATCTTCTTTTCATCCGTCGAGTAGATGTCGATGTTGACGGAGAGGTATCGGAGGACCGAGCGAAGCCAGGGCATGGCATCACATTGTTTGCCCGTGAAGGCCTTGGGCTGGGCGAGGCGAAGTTCAGTGGGTTTGGAAGACATCGGGGATAGGGGGCTGGGTGGCGACGGGGGTATGGTGGTTTCTGAGCTAGGGCTAGGGGGAGTAGTGGACCTCCAAGAGGGAGAGGTTACGAGGGGCGGTGGTGGTGGGCAGGGGTGCCACTTCAAAGGTGACGGAGGGGCCAAAATGGCTGCGAGCTACAGCAAAGGTAGTCGCATTCGAAGAGCTTGAGCCTTTTGTTACGACAGGCGCGGGTAGCGTCAGCCGTAGACTCGATGTGCAACCTAAAGCTGCGAGGCGAAGACGAGGGGCGTAAGTCCTAAGCGCAATGCTCAGAGACTGGTCACTACTCCGCCTAGGCGAGTATGTAGTGACGTTGAAGATGAGGTCAGAGTATCCTCGAGCGAAGACGCTGCGAGGCCAAGTGGTTCGAAGGGAGAGCAGAGGGGAGTGAGAGGGTCGAAGACGCAATAGATTGCTATCTCGAGTAGGCTCAAGCTGGAGATACATGGCTTGTACTACACCCTATTTATATGTAAAGAGTCCTGCGCATAGACCAAGCAGTGCGGTAGCTCGATAAGAGAGGAACCCAAACTAGGTAGCTGGGGATAAGGGGAAGTGAGTCACACACAGCGTGAAACGAGTCAGAAGGCTGTGTGGGATAGAACTACATGGAACATCGTGGAACGCATGAGTCAGAGATAAGAGATAAGGAAGCGTACAGCCATGGACGCTGACTAAGGAGAAGGGCTGTACGCGTTTGAGTAATACAAGGTAAAGAAAGAACGGAGAAGGAAGGAAAAAGGGGCCGATTGTAACATGATTCACATCATCAACGGTCTTGAAGATTCCCAAATTTTGAAGAAAGAAGAAGATTACACAGAAGAAAACACCAGAGATAACAATAATGCTTCAGGTAACACAGAACCCACTTGGAACGCAACATGAGTTCCTTTATCCCTGCTGAGTTCAAAGTAGAAAATTCTATTACCTCTCGAATTCCTACTCTTGTTGGTGCATCTAATTATACTACCTGGTCTATTGCTTTGAAAGGTCCCCTGAATATGCTAGATGGTTGGAAGTTCATTACTGGGTCTTGTACCCGAGATGCCACAAACACAGCAAATAGAGATGCTTGGGAAGTTATTGACTGCAAGATCAATGGTTTCCTAGCAGCCACCATCAGCACTGATCTACAACCAAATGTTGTATGGGAATACACCTCGACTAATTCTAATGTGTACAAGTCGTTGGCTAGAACCCTATGGAACTCTTTATAGGCACTCTATGGCAAGAAAGGTATTGCTGGGCAGTATCTTTACAGGCACTCTATGGCAAGAAGGGTGTTACTTTATTTTTCGAGATTGGTCATGAGATCACATACCC
>JBBPUL010001076.1:0-11808 GCA_038094675.1 Spongispora temasekensis
TAAATAGGGCATAGTACAAGCGATGTAACCTCAGCTTGAGCCTACTCGAGATAGTAATCTATGGCATCTTTGACCCTCTTACTCCCCTCTGTTCTCTCCCCACAACCTCTTGTCTTCACAGTGTCTTCGCTTGAGGATACTCTGCCCTTGTCTTCGACGTCGCTACATACTCGCCTAGGCAGAGTAGTGACTAGTCTCTGTGCATCGTGCATAGGACCTATGCCCCTTGTCTTCACCTCACAGCTTTAGGTTGTGTATCGAGTCTATGGCTGATGCTACCCATGCCTGTCGTAACAAAAGGCTCAAGCTCTTCAAACGCGACTACCTTTGACGTAGCTCATAGCCATTTCGGCCCCTCCATCACCTTTGAAGCAGTGCCCCTGCCCACCACCACCACCCATCGCCACCTCTTCCTCTTGGAGGTCCACTACGCCCCCTAGTCCTAGCTCCAGAACCACTACGCCCCCTTCACCACCCAGCCCCCCACCCCAAATGTCTACCAAGCCCACCGAACTCCATCTCGCCCAACCCAAGGCCTTCACAGGCAAACAATGAGATGCCATGCTCTGGCTTCACTCCATGCTATGGTACCTTGCCGTTAATGTCGATATCTATTTGACAGATGAGAAAAAGATAGGTTTCGCCCTGTCGTTTATGAATGACGGGAATGCCCTCACCTGGGCGGATACCTTCACAGAGAAAAGCATGCGAGGAACCAACATGGCTCTAGGATCCTGGAATGATTTCGTCAAAGAGTTCAAGGCCCATTTCGAGAGCCCCAACACTGCTGGCAATGCCTTGACCTGGTTGGCCACTTATCGTGTCAATGAACGATGCGATGGAACATTCCAACCATCCCTCAACCAATATATCTCTGAGTTCCACAACCAGGTCAGCCTTGCAGGGCTCAACGAGGCAGCTACCATCTGCCACTATTTTTCCACCAGCATTCCCCCCTTGCTCTCAGAAAAGGTGTACCTTATGGACACCGTCCCTACCACCATCGATGATTGGATCAAGAATGCCTCTTGTCTCAACGACCAGCACAAACGTGCTAAGCTTGTTGCCCGCCAGCACAAGCACTCTTCGACCCCCACCTTCATCCCTCGACCCACTCAGACCCCCCGTGACAAAGATCCCAACGCCATGTATGTGGATGCCATCCACATTCCAAAACTCACCCCTGAAGAGCGAGAATGCTGCTTCAAGCAAGGACTCTGCCTCTGATGCAGAAAATCGGGTCACTTCTCTAACAAGTGCCCCACCTTCAAAGATCTCCCCCCATGCCCCAAAGCCAACCGAAAGGTCGCCAAAGCCGAAGAAGAAGTACCCAGCCTTATAGACGAAGAAGATGACGAAGAAATTCATGTCGAGGCAGTGGGGGTAAAGGATTTTTGAAAGGGAGGACTTTTTCGACACAAGTACCTCCCAAACATTTTGTCTCTTGTGCGCCTGTACTAGTATCCACATCCAATAGAGCTATGCATGTCCCCATTCAGCTCGTGGTACCCTCACACACCATGAAAGTCGTCGATTCTCCTGCTCTCGTTGACTCCAGAGCAGAGATCTCTTGCCTTGACTAGGCTTTCGCCCGAAAACACCGACTTCCTCATACCTGCCTCAAACAACCAATCCGCATCCACAACATAGACCAATCTGCAAACTCCAATTGGGATATTCTGTTCTCTACTGAGCTCTATGTCTCTGTTGGGGAAGGAGTTACCCCAAAGGTGCTCTTTTACCTCATGAACTGCGGAAAGGAAAACGTCATCCTCGGTCTTCCTTGGCTCTGCATCACTAACCCAACAATTGATTAGGAAAAGCAGACCATCTCCATCTCCGAGGTCCTCGACCAATCTGCAGACCTTTACCACACCTATGTTGCTGACCAAAAACGACACGATTCCCACTACTGCGCCCCATCTCTTCAAGGCTTTGGGGAAACCTCGATCCGGTGTGTTAACACAACACCCGAAACACACAAGCACCTACATGCGTACCTGGACATTCAGTCCGAGAAACAGTGGCAACATCAAACCCTCAGCCACTACTCTATCAACCACGTCACCCGGGGAGGACCATACATCCTGCCCTCCGCCACCATCGCCCGTTACTCCAAAGCAACCAAACTTGCAGAGAAAGCTGGGACCCAGCCCCAAGAAGTCACTCTGCCCCCAGAGTACTCAGACTTCACCAAAGTCTTTGAGGAAAAAGACTGCAAATCACTTTCCCCGTTGCGACCCTATGATCACAAAATCAACCTCGACGAGTCCTTTGTCCTGAAGATCAGGAAGATCTACCCCTTGTCCCCCGAAGAACAAAAGGCAACTGAAGCCTTCCTAGATGAAAACCTTCACTCTGGGAAAATTCGCCCCTCTAAATCTCCACAGGCCTCCCCCTTTTTCTTCGTTAAAAAGAAGGATGGCAAACTCCATCCATGCCAAGACTACAGGTACCTGAACGAACATACTATCCATGACGCCTACCCCCTACCCCTTGTCTCGGACCTCGTTGACAAGCTCAAAGAAGCAAATGTCTTCACCAAAGTCGACGTCCAATGGGGTTATAACAACGTATGCATCAAGGACGGTCACCAGTGGAAAGGTGCCTTTATCACCCACAAGGGCCTTTTCGAACCCATGGTCATGTTCTTCGGCATGAACAACTCCCCGTCTACTTTTCAGCATTTCATGAACGACTCCTTCAGGGACATGATCGCCGAAGGATGGCTCGTCATCTATATGGATGACCTGCTCATCTTCTCCCCCGACAATGAATCCCACACCAAGCGTACCCGCCGAGTCCTCCAATGCATGATGGAGTTAGATCTTTATCTCTGACTGAACAAATGCAAGTTCGCTACTCCCGAAGTAGAATACCTCGGGATGATCGTCAAACCAGGCGAACTCGCTATGGACCCCGTCAAGCTTGACAGAATCGCTTCCTGGCCCACCCCAAAGAAAGTCAAAGATGTATGCTCGTTCCTGGGGTTCGCCAACTTCTACTGGCACTTCATCCCCTCGTATTCGGATGTGGCCCACCCCCTCATTAACCTTACCAAGAAAACTGCTGCATGGCTTTGGACTCCCCACTGCCAAACCTCCTTTGATGAGCTCAAAAAGCTCTTCCTCTCTCGACCCATCCTCCGTCTCCCAGACCTCACCAAACCCTTCGCCATTGCAACCGACGCGTCATAAGATGCCACTGGCGCTATCCTTCTACAGACCAACTCAAACGGAGACTGGCATCCTTGCTCTTACCTCTCCCAATTGTTCTCCCCAGCAGAATGAAACTATGATATCTTCGACAGAGAATTCTTGGCCATTATTTGAGCTCTCAAGGCCTGGCGCCACTACCTTCATGGCTCACAACACCCCATACAGGTCTTCACTGACCACAAAAACCTCACGTATTTCCACCAACCCCAGAATCTCAACCGCCGACAGGCACATTGGCTCCTCGACCTCGCGGATTTTGATCTCAAAATGACCCACGTCCCTGGCTCCCTCCTCTCTGGCCCCGATGCCCTTTCCCGCCACCCGGATCGACTCTCGTCAGAGTCTGACAACCAGGAAGTCACCCTCCTCCCTGAAACTCTCTTTGTCCACATCGTAGACTCCATCCTCGCAACTGCCATCCGTAAAAACTCAGCTGCAGACGAACTCATCACCCGCCTCCGTGCGGACCTCGAAGGACCTGTCACCACTCCAAACCTCCCCAACCACCTCTCTAATTGGCAATTCAAGGAAAATCTCCTGTGCTATCATGACTGCGTTTACATCCCCGAACCTGACCGCCTCCTTGTGATCCAATGCGCTCACGACCATCCCTCCACCGGCCACCCTGGATACCTAAAAACTCATCAACTCATTGCCCATGACTTTTGGTGGCTCGGCCTTGCCACTCAAGTCTGACGCTTCATTGAAGGTTGTGCCATCTGCCAGCAGAATAAGGCCAACACCCATCTCACAGTCCCACCTCTCTCCCCAATCAAATCCCTCACCTCTCGTCCTTTTCAACAGGTCTCCTGTGACCTCATCATGGACCTCCCTTTATCTAATGGTTTTGACAGCCTGTTGGTCATGGTCGACCACGGGCTTACTAAGGGGGTAATTCTCTGCCCCACCAAGAAACACATCACCGCCGAGGGAGTCGCAACCCTCTTTTTTCACAAAGTCTACCATCGCTGGGGCCTCTACGACAAGATAATCTCTGACCGAGGCCCACAATTCACATCCACCTTCGCTCGAGAGCTCGGGAAGCTCTTGAAATACGACCTTTCCCTGTCCACCGCCTATCACCCTCAATCTGATGGAGAAACTGAACAAGTCAACCAAGAAGTTGAAACGTACCTTCAGATCTTCTGCGGAAACAACCCAACTGCATGGGCTGACCACATTACCCATGCAGAATTCATGCACAACCATCACCCCCATTCTGTCACCGGTAAATCGCCGTTCTACCTCATGTACGGCTTTGAACCTCGTGCCCTTCCCACGGTCCTCGCGGAAACCCCACTCCCAGCCCTAGAAACATGCCTCAAGGCCCTATCCACAGTAAGAAGCGAAGCACTTGCCACCCATGAACTCGCACGCCAGGTAATGGCATCTCGTACACGCTGCTCTTTTACCCCATTCGCCAAAGGAGACAAGGTGTGGTTAGAAGCAAAAAATCTTAATTGCTGCATCGCGAACCCAAAATTCGCACCCAAAAGGGAAGGACCCTTTGTTATCACTGATGTCCTCTCCCCTTTGATGTACAAACTCTGCCTCCTGGTGACATGGAAGATTCACCCCGTGTTTCATGCTTCTCTCTTATCGCCCTATTGCGAAAACAGCGTACACGGTCCGAACTTCCTGGCTCCACCCCCAGAGCTAATAGAAGGTGAAGAGGAATATGAAATCGAGAAGGTTCTGTGCCACAGAGGAACACCACGCTCCCGCATGTTCCTGATTTAATGGAAGGGCTACACCGCTGAGGAAGACTCCTGGGTCCCAGAATAGAACCTGAAAAACGCAAAGTCCACCCTCCAGGAATATAAGAACCTCCACCCAAAAGCCTTCTCTCCCTCAAAGCAATAGCTTCCTCGCCCAACAATACCCTTCACCATCTTTGCCCCCTCGCCTCTTTGCTTCTTCTTTAGCATGTCTACAAATGTCTCAGCCATATCCCTCTCGTCGCCCTCCTCCCTGTCCCTTTCAGTACCTCTTACGGAGGACCATCTTACTTCGCCTCCATGCAACCTCTCTCTGCCGTTGGCCCACACTCCTCATCATGAGGATGCTGTGGTACTGGCAACAGACAGTGCTCCTCCTAGCCCAGATGCTGCATATACCATTCCCATCCTCGACCCGCCTGCTGACGCCCCAACCCCAGTAATTTCGGTCGACATTCCCCTGCACGCCCACGCCCTTCGGTCCTCAGACCCCACCAATGATGAGTGCAGTGCGCTCCATGAATACCTCACTGACCTACACATGTTTACGGGGATCTCAGCCTTCACAGACCCCTCCTCCATATTTTTCCTCCTCTACATGGTCTATCTCCAGCTGAAACGCCTCCCCCACCTCTTCTAGGCCCTCATTGGTAACGAACATCATAACACTGCCCTCACTGGAGCCTCCATCCGCAATATCCATTCTAGGATCATCGGACACGTGCACGACCTAGCCCATCAGTTAGGTTACTTGGAGTTTGTCCAAGACATCGACCGATACCTCCGGAAGACCGCCGCGGTCTCTGTCCCTACCAATATCGCCATCTTTGACCATAACATCCGCTCCCCCTCCCCAACAACCTCAGAAATCATTCATGATTCTGTCCCCATGGCCAACGATACTCCCAGTGCCTCCTCCTCTCCTCTTGACCCTATGGAAGCGTTAGCCATTGACGCCCTCCAGGCACATTTCAACCGCATCCAGGAAGCCACAGTCCAGTGGTGGATCCTACAGGGAGACTTGCCCTGCCCTAGTGACCATCACCGTTACCAGGACTCTTGTTTTGTTTGTCACCGGCTCAGACATATTCGGGTTCACTGTCCCCACTATACATGCCCCTTCTGTCACCGTCGCTCCCCTGGCCACACCCAAGCTGCCTGTCCCTTCTGCAATCGTCATTCCCTGCCCACGTCCTTCTCTTCCTTGGCTTCCTCCCACAGTTCTCACCATTCCTGGGGTTCCTTTCAGTCCCGCGCCTCCCGCACTTCTGGCCGTTCTCAGTGCTCTGGCTGCGCGCTTCCAGTACCTCCATCTCGATCCCCGCCAGCACTGAATGAGGACGATGACTTCTGCTTCGACTCAGTCAGAGAAAGCAATATGTGCAGATCACCCGTCGGGTCTTGCCGAGGTTTGTAAAGAGGTCTCACTAAAGTTTCGACCCTACTAAGGGGGTAATGTTATGATCGGCCCCTTTTCTTTTCTTCTTTCGCTCTCTTTTGCCTTGTATTACTTAAACACGCACAGCCCTTCTCTTTAGTCAGCATTCTCGGCTGTGCGTTTCCTTATCTCTTATCTCTGACTCATGTGTCCACGATGTTCCATGTAGTTCTATCGCACACAGCCTTCTGACTCATTTCACGCTGTATGTGACTCATTTCCCCTTATCTCCAGTTACCTAGTTTGGGTTCCTCTCTTGTCGAGCTACCACACTGCTTGGTCCATGCGCAGGACTCTTTACATATAAATAGGGCGTAGTACAAGCGATGTAACCTCAGCTTGAGCCTACTCGAGATAGCAATCTGTTGCATCTTTGAACCTCTCACTCCCCTCTGCTCTCCCTTCAAACCACTTGGCCTCACAGCGTCTTCGCTTGAGGATACTCTGCCCTCGTCTTCAACGTCGCTACATACTCGCCTAGGCGGAGTAGTGACTAGTCTCTGTGCATTGCGCATAGGACCTACGCCCCTCGTCTTCGCCTTGCAGCTTTAGGTTGTGTATCGAGTCTACGGCTGACGCTACCCATGCCTGTAGTAACACTTGGCATGATTGTCAAACCAGGAGAACTTGCCATGGATCCTGTTAAGCTTGATGGAATCACTTCATGGCTGACATCAATGAAAGTTAAGGACATACGCTCATTCCTTGGATTTGCAAACTTTTACTGACATTTTATACCCTCCTACTCCGATATCGCCCACCCTCTCATTGACCTTACAAAAAAAACTGCTGCATGGCTTTGGACTCCCCAATGCCAAACCTCCTTCAATGAGCTCAAGAAGCTCTTTCTCTCTCGACCCATCCTCCATCTTCTGGACCTCTCCAGACCCTTTGCAGTGGCCACCGATGCATCATGGGATGCCACTGGTGCCATCCTTCTCCAAACTGACTCGAACAGGGACTGGCACCCCTGTTCGTACCTCTCTCAGTCATTCTCCCCAGCTGAATGAAACTATGACATCTTTGACTGAGAACTCCTAGCTATCATCTGAGCTCTCAAGGCTTGGTGCCACTACCTTCATGGCTCGCAACACCCGGTCCAGGTCTTTACCGACCACAAGAACCTGACATATTTCCATTAGCCCCAGAACCTCAACCATCACCAAGTGCGATGGCTCCTTGATCTTGCAGACTTCGATCTCAAGATGACTCATGTCCCTGGATCTCTACTCTCTGGTCCTGACGCCCTCTCCTGTCATCCCAACTGTCTCTCATCTGAGTCTGACAACCAAGCTGTCACCTTCCTCCCCGAGACTCTTTTTGTCTGTGTTGTTGACTCTGTTCTTGCAACCACCATCTAGAAGAACTCCACCACAGACGACCTTGTTACCTGTCTCCGCGCAGACCTTGAAGGACCTGTCACTGCCCCCAACCTCCACAACCGCCTCTCTGATTGGCAATTTAAAGAGAATCTCCTTTGCTATCGAGACCGCGTCTACATCCCTGAACCCGATCACCTCACGGTGATCACATGCACCCATAACCACCCCTCCACCGGCCACCCCAGTTACCTGAAAATCTGCCAAATCATTGCCCATGACTTCTGGTGGCCCAGCCTCACCACCCAGGTTCACCGATATGTTGACAGTTGCACCCTCTGCCAACAAAACAAGGCAAACACCCACCCCACCACCCCACCGCTCTCCCCTATCAAGTCCCTTGCATCTCGCCCATTCCAACAGGTCTCTTGTGACCTTATCACTGATTTGCCATTGTCCAACAGTTTTGATAGCCTATTGGTCATGGTCGACCACGGGCTTACTAAGGGGGTAATTCTTTGCCCTACCAAAAAAAAATCACCGCCGAGGGAGTAGCCACCCTCTTTTTTCACAAAGTCTACTGTTATTGGGGCCTCTATGACAAGATCATCTCTGACCATGGCCCCCAATTTGCATCCACCTTCACTTGAGAGCTTGGAAAGCTCCTGAAGTATGACCTCTCCCTATCCACAGCATACCACCCCCAGTCTGATGGTGAAATGGAACATGTCAACCAAGAGGTTGAAACATACCTTCGAATCTTCTGCAGAAACAACCCGACTGCATGGGCTGATCACATCACCCATGTGGAATTCACACACAATGGCCCCAACCACCACCCTCACTCCATCATGGGAAAATCCCCATTCTACCTCATGTACAGCTTCGAACCTTGCACCCTCTTCACAGTCCTCGCAGAAACCCTGCTCCCAGCCCTAGAAGAATGCCTCAAGGCCCTATCCACAGCGAGAAACAAGGCACTTGCCACTCATGAACTCGCATGCCAGGAAATGGCATCCCAAACATGCCACTCATTTACCCCATTTAACAAGGGAGACAAGGTGTGGTTAGAGGCAAAGAATCTTAACCGCTGTATCGTGAACTCCAAATTCACACCCAAAAGAGAAGGACCCTTCATTATCACGGACATCCTATCCCCCTTGATGTATAAACTCCAACTCCCAATGACATGGAAGATCCACCCTGTGTTCCATGCTTCTCTCTTATTGCCCTATCATGAAAATAGCATTCATGGCCTGAACTTCCCGGCTCCACCCCTGGAGCTAATGGAAGGTGAAGAGGAATATGAAATTGAGAAGGTCCTATGCCACCGAGGCACACCATGCTCCCGCATATTTCTGATCCGATGGAAGGGCTACACCACAGAAGAAGACTCTTGGGTTCCAGAACGGAACTTGAAAAATGCAAAGTCTGCCCTCCAGGAGTATAAGAACCTCCATCCGAAGGCCTTCTCTCCCTTAAAGCAATAGCTTTCCCACCTCACAATGCCCTCCATCATCTTTGCTCCTTCACCTCTCTGCTTCTCTTTTAACATGTCAAAAGTCTCTATCACATCTCTCTCATCTCCCTCATCTCTATCCATTTCAATTCCTCCTATGGAGGACCATCCTGCTTCGCCGCTGTGTACCCCTTCTCCACCGATGGCCAATGCTCCTCATCATGAGGATGCTGTGGTACTGGCAACAGACAGTGCACCTCCTAGCCCTGGTGCTTTATATACCATCCCTGTCCTCGAGCCACCCATCAACTCCCTGACCCCAGTGATCTCCATTAATATTTCCCTCCATGCTCACATCCTCCGATCCTCGGATCCCACTGATGATGAGCATAACATACTCCATGAGTTTCTCACTGACCCCCATATGTTCACGGGGATTTCTGCCTTCACTGATTCCTCCTCTCTATTTTTCATCCTCTTCATGATGTACCTCCAGCTGGAACGTCTCCCTCACCTTTTTCAGTCCCTCATTGGCAACGACAATCGCAGTATCACCCTCATTGGAGCCTCCATTCAGACTATCCATTCCAGGGCCATTGGACATGTCCATGATCTAGCTCATCGGATGGGATTCTTGGAGTTTGTCCAAGACATCGATAGATACCTCAGGGAGACCACCGCAGTCACAGTACCCACCAGCATCTCTATCTCTGGCTATGCCCTTCACTCCCCCTCCCCATCGCCCTTTGAAATCATCCGCGACTCCATCTCCATGACCAATAACACACCCAGTGCCTTGTTCTCCCCCCTTGACCCCATAGAAGCATTGGCGATCAATGCCCTCCAAGCATGCTTTGACCACATTCAGGAAGCCATGGTCTAATGATGCATCTTGCAGAGAGATCTACCCTGTCCCAGTGATCACAACCGCTACCGAGACTCCTGCTTCGTATGCTATAGGTTGGGACATATCCAAGTCCACTGTCCCCACTATACATGCCCTTTCTGCCACCACCGCTTCTCTGGTCACACTCAAGCTGCTTGCCCCTTTTGCAATCGTCACTCCCTACCTGGGTCTTCCTCCTCCTCTACCTCTTCCCACAGCTCCCGTCAATCCCGGGGATCCTTTTGGTCCTGCACCTCCCATACTTCTGGCCATTCTCAATGCTCTGGCTGCGCACTTCCAATACCTCCACCTCGATCCCCACCAGCACTAAACGAGGATGATAACTTCTGCTTTGACTCGGTCGGAGAAAGCAACATGTGTGGGTTGCCCGTTGGGTCTTGCCGTGGTTTGTAGAATGGTCTCACTAGGGTTTCAACTCTACTAAGGGGGTAATGTTACGATCGGCCCCTTTTTCTCTCTTTCTTCGCTTCTTTCACCTTATATTACTTAAAATGCGCACAGCCCTTCACTTAGTCAGCATTAATGGCTGAGCGTTTCTCTTATCTCTTATCAATGACTCATATGTTCCATAACATTCCATGTAGTTCTATCATGCACAGCCTTCTGACTCGTTTCATGCTGTGCATGACTCGTTCCCCTTATCTCCAGTTACCTTGTTAGGATTCCTCTCTTATTGAGCTGTAGCACTGCTTGGTCTGTGCACAGAACTCTTACATATAAATAGGGTGTAGCACAAGTGGTGTAACCTTAGCTTGAGCCTACTTGAGATAGCAATCTATTGCATCTTTGACCCTCTCACTCCCCTCTGCTCTCCCCTCAAACCACTTGGCTTCGCAGCATCTTCGCTCAAGGATACTCTATCTTCGTCTCCAACGTCACTACATACTCGCCTAGGTGGAGTAGTGACCAGTCTCTGTGCATTGCTCTCAGGACATATGCCCCTTGTCTTCGTCTCACAGCTTTAGGTTGTGCATTGAGTCTACGACTGATGCTACTCATGCCTGTCGAACACAAAGGCTTAGACAATGACCAGATATATTTCCCAGTAGTGAGATTTGAAATGGTGCAGTGCATGCTTGCCTTTTTCACACTAGAAAACTGGTATCTCACCAGACGTGATGGCCAATCTGCCTACTTATATGATGAACTGGATAAGAAGCTCTACATGAAGTTTCTGGAAGGGTTCCTGCCACCCAACATGAAAGGCAAAGTACTTTGACTTCTCCATGCCATATAAAATATGGCCTAAAACAAGCTTGACTAGCTTGGTGGTGCACTCATGACAAGTCAATGAAGAAACTAGGTTTCAAGCAGCTCAAATCAGATGCCAGCCTATTTGTAAATCACAACAGAAAAGACAGTACTTGTGATTACCTACATAGATAATGCCCTCTTCTGCAGACTGAATAAAGCTTTAGTAGACAAGCCTCAAGTTTTATAATCACTAAAGAAGATTCTATCTCACCTACAGTGACCTCAAAAACCCTTTCCATACTAACCCCAATGGCAGTGCATGCAGTGCACTGCCAATCACTGTGGGAATTTCACTTAGCTTGAGTGGGGATATAAATAGAACATACTCTTGGCTACATAATCGCTCCCTGGGTCATGTGATTTGGTTCATACACTATAGAGATATGACCATTCTAAGACAGCCATGTCATGGAAAGGGTTTTTGAGCTTTTGAATTTACAGGGGTATTTGGATATTATTAGTACTTGGTATAGCCTCCTTTTGCTCTAAGCACTG
>JBBPUL010001077.1:0-11804 GCA_038094675.1 Spongispora temasekensis
GTCTGTACAGAGCTGGACAGAGACTAGGGTATCTGTCCAGACCTGTCCAGACTGGACTTGGCTGGGGATTCTAGGAGTCTGTCCAGAACTGTCCAGCACTGTCCAGAACAAAGTGATTTGCTGATGCAGTTCCCCCCCCTTTTCAACTCTCTGGTCCTGAGCTGGCATACAAGACTCGTCCTCATGAGACGAAACCCTTGTAGAGCCCTCTTTGTGGTAGTGGCAAGCGAGTTTCCTTTTTTTTTTTTAAGTACATGTGCACCATGTTACGACAGGCGCAGGTAGCGTCAGTTGTAGACTCGATGTGCAACCTAAAGCTGCGAGGTGAAGACGAGGGGCGTAGGTCCTATGCGCAATACACAGAGACTAGTCACTACTCTGCCTTGGCGAGTATGTAGCGACATCAGAGACGAAGACTGAGTATCCTCGAGTGAAGATGCTGTGAGGCCGAGTGGTACAAGGGGAGAGCAGAGGAGGGAGTGAGAGGGTCAAAGATGCAATAGATTGCTATCTTGAGTAGGCTCAAGCTGGAGATACATCGCTTGTGCTACACTCTATTTATATGTATAGAGTCCTGCACATAGACCAAGCAGTGCTATAGCTCGATAAGAGAGAAACCCAAATGTGGTAACTGGAGATAAGGGGAAATGAGTCATGCACGGCGCGAAGTGAGTCAGAAGGCAGTGCATAATAGAACTACATAGAATACCATGGAACGCATGAGTCACAGATAAGAGATAAAGAAATGCACAGTCATGAATGCTGACTAAGGGAAAGGGCTGTGTGTGTTTAAGTAATACAGGGTAAAAGAGAGCGAAGAAAGAAAGAAAAGGGGCCGATCATAACATTACCCCCTTAGTAGGGTTGAAACCCTAGTGAGACCTCTTTACAAACCATGGCAAGACCCAACGGGTGATCCGCACATGTTGCTTTCTCTGACTGAATCGAAGCAGAAGTCATCATTCTCATCTAATGCTGGTGGGGATCGAGGTGGAGGTACTGGAAGCGTGTGACCAGAGCGCTGAGAGTGGCTGGAAGCTCAGGAGGTGCAGGAGCGAAAGGAACCCCAGGAATGGTGAGAGCTGCGGGAGGAAGCCGAGGAGGAGGACGCGGGTGGGGAGCGACGGTTGCAGAAGGGACAGGCGGCCTGAGTATGGCTGGGGGAGCGACGTCGACAAAAGGGGCAGGTGTAATGCAGGCAGTGGACCCAAATATGTCCAAGCCTGTAACAGATGAAACAAGAGTCCCGGTAGTGGTGATGGTCACTAGGACAGGGTAGGTTCCCCTGCAGGATGCATCGCTGGACGGTGGCTTCTTGGATATGGTCGAAGCGAGCCTGGAGAGCATTGATGGCCAGCACTTCCATAGGATCGAGGGAGGAGGAGAAGCGCTGGGTGTACCGTTCGCTGTGGGGACCGAGTCACGAATGATTTCAGAGGGCGAGGGAGAGGGGGAGCGAAGTGTGAAGTCTCTGATGGAGACAGCAGTAGGAATTGTGACTGCGGCAGTTTTCCGGAGGTATTGGTCGACGTCTTGGACAAACTCTAGGTAACCCATCTGATGGGCGACGTCGTAAATATGTTCCATGGCCCGAGAGTGGATGTTTCGGATAGAGGCCCCAATGAGGGCAGTGCCATGGTGGTCACTGCCAATGAGGGACTGGAAGAGATGGGGGAGTCATTCCAACTGGAGATAGATCATGTAAAGAAGGAAGAATAATGAAGAGGGGTCTGTAAAAGCAGAGATCCCCGTAAACATGTGGGGATCTGTGAGAAACTCGTGAAGCGCACGGCGCTCATCATCAGTGGGGTCGGAAGACCTAAGGGTGTGGGCGTGGATAGGAATATCCACAGAAATCATGGGGGTCGGGGAGTTGGCGGGTGGTTCGAGGACGGGGACGGTATATGGAGAGCCTGGGCTAGGAGGAAGATTGTTTATTGCCAGTACCACAGCATCCTCATGATGAGGAGCGTTGGCCAGCGGCAGAGATGGGGTGCACAGAGGCGAAGTAAGATGGTCCTCCGTAGGAGGTACCGAAATGGATAGGGAGGGGGGTGACGAGATGGATACATTTGGCTGAGACATTGCTAGACATGCTAAAAGAGAAGCGAAGAGGCGAGAGGGAGAAGATGACGTGGGGCGTTGTGAGGGGAGGAAGCTAACGCTTTGAGGGGGAGAAGGCCTTTGGGTGGAGGTTCTTATACTCCAGAAGGGCGGACTTTGCATTTTTCAGATTCCGTTCTGGGACCCAGGAATCTTTCTCAGCGATGTAGCCTTTCCATCAGATCAGGAACATGCGGGAACGTGGTGTTCCTCTGTGGCACAAAACCTTCTCGATTTCATATTCTTCTTTGCCTTCTATTAGCTCCGGGGGTGGAGCTGGGAAGTTCGGGCTGTGGATGCTGTTTTTGCGATAGGGCGATAGGAGGGAAGCGTGAAACACGGGGTGGATCTTCCATGTCACCGGAAGTCAGAGTCTGTAGGTCAAAGGGGATAGGACGTCTGTGATAACGAAGGGTCCTTCCCTTTTTGGGGCAAACTTAGGGTTCGCGATGCAGCGATTGAGGTTTTTTGCTTCTAACCACACCTTGTCTCCTTTTGCAAATGGGGTGAAAGAATGGCATGTACGAGATGCCATCACCTGGCGTGCGAGTTTGTGGGCGGCAAGCACTTTATTCCTTGCTGTGGATAGGGCCTTAAGGCGTTCTTCCAGGGCTGGAAGTGGCATTTCCGCAAGGACCATGGGGAGAGCATGAGGTTTAAAGCCATACATGAGGTAGAACGGCAATTTGCCAGTGACTGAGTGGGGGCGGTGGTTGTGCGTGAATTCCGCATGGGTGATGTGATCAGCCCATACAGTTGGATTGTTTCCGTAGAAGATTCGGAGGTACGTTTCGACCTCCTGGTTAACACGTTCTGTTTCACCATCGGATTGAGGTGGTAAGCAGTAGACAAGAAGAGATTGTATTTCAGGAGTTTTCCAAGCTCCCGAGTGAAGGTGGATGCGAATTGGGGGCCACGATCAGAGATGATTTTATCGTAGAGGCCCCATCAGCGGTAGACTTTGTGAAAAAAGAGGGTGGCTATCCCCTCGGCAGTGACTTGTTTCTTGGTAGGGCAGAGAATTACCCCCTTAGTAAGCCCATGGTCGACCACGACCAACAGGCTGTCAAAACCGTTAGATGGTGGGAGGTCCGTGATGAGATCGCAGGAGATTTGTTGAAATGGGCGTGAGGCAAGGGATTTAATTGGGGACAAAGAAGGGATGGTGGGGTGGGTGTTTGCCTTGTTTTGTTGGCAAAGGGCGCAACCTTCGACATAGCGGCAAACCTGGGTGGCAAGGCCAGGCCACCAAAAGTCATGAGCAACCAGTTGATGAGTTTTCAGGTAGCTGGGGTGGCCGGCGGAGGAATGGTCATGAGCGTGTTGGATAACTGTAAGGTGGTCAGGTTCGGGGACATAAATGTGGTCTCGGTAGCAGAGGAGGTTTTCCTTGAATTGCCAGTCAGAGAGACGGTTACGAAGGTTTGGGGCGGTAATGGGGCCCTCGAGGTCAGCGTGAAGGCGGGTGATGAGTTCATCGTCTGTGGAATGTTTTTGAATGGCGGTTGCAAGGACAGAGTTAACGATGCAGATGAAGAGGGTTTCGGGGAGGAGGGTAACCGCTTGGTTATCGGATTCGGAGGAGAGTCTGTTTGGGTGGTGGGAAAGGGCGTCGGGGCCAGAGAGTAGAGAGCCGGGGACATGAGTCATCTTGAGATCGAAGTCTGCAAGATCAAGGAGCCATCGCGCTTGGCGATGGTTGAGGTTTTGGGGTTGACGGAAATACGTCAAATTTTTGTGGTTGGTGAAGACCTGCACAGGGGATTGAGAGCCACGTAGGTAGTGGCGCCAGGCTTTAAGGGCTTGGATGATCATGAGTAATTCCCGATTGAAGATGTCATAGTTTTGTTCTGCTGGGGAGAACGACTGGGAGAGGTAGGAACAAGGATGCCAGTCCCCATTCGAATTGGTTTGTAGGAGGATAGCGCCCATAGCATCTCGTGAAGCGTCAGTTGCGATAGCGAAGGGCTTGGCAAGGTCTGGGAGACAGAGGATGGGTTGGGAGAGAAAGAGCTTCTTGAGCTCGTCGAAGGAGGTTTGGCATTGGGGAGTCCAAAGCCACGCAGTGGTTTTC
This sequence comes from Spongispora temasekensis, assembly GCA_038094675.1. NCBI lineage: Eukaryota > Fungi > Basidiomycota > Agaricomycetes > Boletales > Boletaceae > Spongispora > Spongispora temasekensis. The sequence continues at coordinate 4,178 of JBBPUL010001077.1, forward strand.
TTAGTGAGGTTAATGAGGGGACGGGTATGAGGGAATGAAGCACCAGTAGAAGTTGGTGAATCCGAAGAATGAACGTACATCCTTGACTTTTTTTGGGATGGGCCAGGAAGCGATTCCATCAAGCTTGACGGGATCCATGGCAAGTTCTCCGGGTTTAACGATCATGCCGAGGTACTCGACCTTGGGAGTGGTGGACTTGCATTTGTTGAGTCGGAGATGAAGGTCTAGCTCCATCATGCATTGAAGAACGCGGTGGGTGCGCTCAGTGTGGGACTCATTGTCAGGGGAGAAGATAAGCAAGTCGTCCATGTAGATAACAAGCCATCCTTCGGCGATTATATCTCAAAACAAGTCATTCATAAAACGTTGAAAAGTTGACGGGGAGTTGTTCATGCCGAAGAACATTACCATGGGTTCAAAGAGGCCCTTGTGAGTGATAAAGGCTCCTTTCCACTAGTGACCATCTTTGATGTGTACGTTGTTGTACCCCCAGCGGACGTCGAATTTGGTAAAGACGTTGGCTCCTTTAAGCTTGTCGACGAGGTCAGAGACGAGAGGTAGGGGGTAGGCATCGCGGATGGTGTGTTTGTTCAGGTACCTGTAGTCTTGGCATGGGTGAAGTTTTCTGTCCTTCTTTTTGATGAAAAAGAAGGGTGAGGCTTGTGGGGACCTGAAGGGGTGGATTTTTCCAGAGCGAAGGTTTTCGTCCAGGAAGGCTTTGGTGGCTTTTTGTTCCTCGGGGGACAGCGGGTAGATTTTCCCGATCTTCAGGACAAAGGATTCGTCAAGGTTGATCTCATGGTCATATAGTCACGATGGAGGAAGAGACTCGCAGTCTTTCTCTTTGAAGACCTTCGCAAAATCCGAGTATTCTGGGGGGAGGGTAACCTCCTGGGTCTGGGTCCTCGCTTTCTCTGCAAGTTTGGTGGCTTCAGAGTAGTGGGCAATGGTAGCGGAGGGTAGAATATAAGGTCCTCCTTGAGTAATGCAGTTGATGAAATAATGGCTAAGGGTCTGGTGTTGCCATTACTTTTCCGACTGGATATCTAGGTACATGTGCAGGTATCTGTGGGTTTCGGGCATTGTGTTGACATACCGAATCGAAGTTTCCCTGAACCCTTGGAGGGGTGGGGCGTGGTAGTGGGAGTCGTGTCGCTTTTGGTCAGCAACATAGGCATGGTAGAGGTCGGCAGATTGATCGAGGACCTCGGGGACGGAGATGGTTTGCTTTTCCCAATTAATCGTTGGGTTGACAAGACGGAGCCAAGAGAGACCAAGGATGATGTTTTCCTTTCCGCAGTTCATGAGGTAAAAGAGCACCTTTTGGGTAACTCCTTCCCTGACGGAGACATAGAGTTTGGTGGAGAATAAGATATCTCCGTTGGAATTTGCAGATTGGTCCACGTTGCAAACACGGATTGGTTGTTCTAAGCGGGTGTGAGGGAGACAGTGTTTTCGGGTGAAGGCCCAGTCAAGACAAGAGATTTCTGCTCCGGAGTCAACAAGAGCAGAGGAATCGACAACTTTCATGGTGTGCGAGGGTACCACGAGCTGAATGGGGATATGCATAGCTCTATTTGACGTGGATACAAGTACAGGTGCACAAGAAACGAAATGTTGGGGAGGTACTTGCGTCGAAGAAGTCCTCCCTTTCAAAAATCCTTAACCCCTACTGCCTCTATGTGGATATCTTCATCGTCGTCTTCATCCATGAGGCCTGGTATCTCTTCTTCTGCTTTGGCGACCTTTCGGTCGGTTTTGGGGTGTGGGGGAAGGTCCTTGAAGGTGGGGCACTTGCTGGAGAAGTGACCCGATTTTCTGCATTGGAGGCAAAGTCCTTGTTTGAAGCAGCATTCTCGCTCTTCAGGGGTGAGTTTAGGAATGCGGATGGCATCCACATCCATGGCGTTGGGGTCTTTATCGCGAGGAGTCAAGGTAGGACGAGGGACAAAGGTGGGGGTCGAGGAATGCTTGTGCTGGCGAGCGACAAGCTTAGCATGTTTGTGCTGGTCGTCAAGATGAGAGGCATTCTTGATCCAATTGTCGATGGTGGTGGGGATGGTGTCCATAAGGTACACCTTTTCTGAGAGTGAAGGAGGAATGCCCGTGGAGAAGTAGTGGCAGATGGTAGCTGCCTCGTTAAGTCCCGCTAAGCTGACCTGGTTGTGGAATTCGGAGATGTACTGGTTGAGGGATGGTTGGAAAGTCCCATCACATCGTTTGTTGACGTGATAAGTGGCCAACTACTCAGGCTAGGTCAAGGCATTGGCGGTAGTGTTAGGGCTTTCGAAGTGGGCTTTGAACTCCTTGACGAAGTCGTCCCAAGATCCTAGGGCCATATTTGTTCCTTGCATACTTTTCTCCATGAAGGTATCTGCCCAGGTAAGGGCATTTCCATCATTCATGAATGACAGGGCGAAACCTATTTTCTTTTCATCCGTCGAGTAGATATTGATGTTAACGGCGAGGTATCGTAGGACTGAGCGAAGCCAGGGCATGGCATGGCATTGTTTGCCTGTGAAGGCCTTGGGTTGGGCGAGATGAAGTTCAGTGGGTTTGGAGAACATTGGGGATAGGGGGCTGGGTGGTGAAGGGGGCATGGTGGTTCTGGAGCTAGGACTAGGGGGCATAGTGGACCTCCAAGAGGGAGAGGTTATGAGGGGTGGTGGTGGTGGGCGGAGGCGCTGCTTCAAAGGTGACGGAGGGGCTGAAATGACTGCAAGCTACAGTAAGGGTAGTTGCGTTTCGAAGAGCTTGAGCCTTTTGTTACGACAGGCATGGGTAGTGTCAGTCGTAGACTCGATGTGTAACCTAAAGCTGCGAGGTGAAGATGAGGGGCGTAGGTCCTATGCGCAATGCACAGAGACTAGTCACTACTCTGCCTTGGTGAGTATGTAGCGACATCAGAGACAAAGACTGAGTATCCTCGAGCGAAGACGCTGCGAGGCCGAGTGGTACGAGGGGAGAGCAGAGGAGGAAGCGAGAGGGTCAAAGATGCAATAGATTGCTATCTCGAGTAGGCTCAAGCTGGAGATACATCGCTTGTGTATTTATATGTATAGAGTCCTGCGCACAGACCAAGCAGTGCTATAGCTCAATAAGAGAGAAACCCAAATGTGGTAACTGGAGATAAGGGGAAATGAGTCATGCACGGCACGAAGTGAGTCAGAAGGCAGTGCATGATAGAACTACATAGAATGCATGAGTCACAGATAAGAGATAAAGAAATGCACAGTCATGAATGCTGACTAAGGGAAAGGGCTGTGCATGTTTAAGTAATACAGGGTAAAAGAGAGTGAAGAAAGAAAGAAAAGGGGCCGATCGTAACACACCATCAGCTATTAATTCCTTGCCATTCACAAAGTAGCCTCTAAACCTGAGTGGAATTGGACCGGCAATACTAGCTTTCAACTCGAAGCCGCTAATATCCCTCTGCACCTCATCCAACTCTTTTTTGACACTTGTCACTCCACTCTGCCCTCCTCCAACCCCTATGCTGCCACCGCCACATTTTATATAACTGAAAATGTCAGGTCTCAGCCAGAAAATAGATGACCTCACTGACCAATTGTTGAGTCTTCAGCTCAACATCACAACCAAGGCCAAATGCACAATCAGTAATCCCAGTCTATAGGATGGGAACAAGAGCACATTCTGTCTATGGTGGGTGAAAGTCAAGCTCTACTTAAAGGTCAAAAATCTCGACAAGAGAGAAGAGACCTATGCAGTAGTAACCCACTTAGTAGGTGATGCCACACCCTTCACCATCACCATACTTGAAAAATATGGTGATAAAGATGTCGATCAATGGCCATCAGTCTCAGATGTGGAGACTTTAATCACATCATACCTTGTAATAGGCACTCTTCGCCACGAGGCCTATAAAAAATTATTAAATCTCAAACAAGGTGGTAATTTCACTATTTTCATGTGAGACTTGGTATTGTTTTCTGATGCTAAATGCAGTAAGAAAGAGGCAGTGCACCTGCTTAAATGCATAGTGCAATACAAGATCCACATTGAATATGAGCTGCATGGAGCCGCACTTGATGACGATGATTTTAATGGATTGGTTGAGGTGTATACCACCATTAACCAAAAGTTTGAAAGAATTGCCCTGGCCAGGCCTAACATCGGCCCTGCTATACCTCATCTCCTGAGTGCCTAACCATTTGGCGCTTGCCCTCTTACTCATCTCCCTGTTCTGGGTCAACAATTCACTCCAACTGGTATTCAACCCGGTCAAGGTGCTCCAATGGAGATAGATCATCAGACCCCACATGCCCCATCTGCTCCTGACAATCGAACATGTTTTGGTTGTCAAAGAAAAGGACATATTTGGGCAATGTGTCCCACCAACCCTTCCCACTGCCCCTGAAACCATGTATTGTATAAGGCACAAGAGGCCATCTCCTCTCTCCCTCCTCAAGCCCCAGGGTACCCTGCAACATTCTGGCACTCCTAACAGTTGCAAACACCCACTCTGCCCCTGCCCCCACAAGCACTGCAACCAGCAGCAACAGCCCACCGTCAGACATAGATGATGGAAGAAGCTGAGGGATAGGCTTGCAGTAGAGGCACATGCCAAGGCGGGTTTTTAGCACTGACTTCAGATATGAGGGTGTCTAAGGTCTTGGATGATATTTCTTTCACTTCCAATTATGAAAATTCTGTAAAAATAAAAAATAGTGTTTCAGACTATGTACCTGTTTCTGACATGTTTGATACTTATTACGATGAGCCAGAATGGGAAGAAATCGAACCTGTAATTAATTCAGTTGATTTGTCTTCATCTTTTAATTATGAAGTGTTTAACATAAGAGAGCTCGCCAAGATGGCTCAGGATGAAAACTATGAGCCTGTCTCATTCTCTTCACATGAACTGTCATTCCAATATGGTAGCCCATCGGATGAATATTCTGCCATGAGGCTGGGGTCGTCTCCTTGAATGTGAATGATTTGGCTGTCATCAATGTACAGCACGATCTTTGCAGCAGCTTTGAGTTGTCATAGGGCAAAGTCTTCGATCTCTGTGGTAGAGGCTGTACTTGGGTTGGGTGCAGTCACTGTGCCTGACATAACTCTCCAAAGGTCAGCACGAATGAGTAATGCCCTCATATGTACATGCCAGGTGAAGTAGTTGGTTTCATTGAGATGCAGCATGATTGTGGAGTTGAGAATGGACATCATGGTGTAATAAAGAAAGAGAAAATGAGTGTCGAAGATGGGGAAAGTGGGAAAGGTGGATATATGCAGGTCGAAGCATCTACTCCAAGGTCGAGAGAATGTCCTGCACCTGCAATACTGCCCTTCAATCAACAGCATGCTTATACAGCCCTTCATGCAATGGATCCAGATGCAGTGGCTGTGACACAGCCCATCGGTTATCAATCACTTGCACAGCCCATCATGCAGTTACCAAATTTTGTACCCCAGTAATGCAGGGTAGGTCTGCTATGTTGAAAAGTCATGTGCTGGGGCACAACTTGCTGATGAGGCATGACAGTCGGCAGTGATTATTCGCAATAGCAGATAAGGTACGGTAGGATGCATAGCTACAATATAGATAAAGTAACATATTATGTAAGCAACAAATGGCACGAATGATTCTACTACAATAGAGGTTGTCGTTGTCATCATCATCATCATATCAGCCATGAGCATTATTTGTGACAGTCATGTCACTTGACCTGTCATTTATTAAGGTGGCAGGTTGGTGCCAAAACATCCGTGGGTTTACCCATGATAGACCCTAACCTGGGTGCGAGGGCAGGAGGGTGAGTTGATGACAGGTGAGGCCTTGAGGGCACTAGGGCGGAATGATGACACACCGTAGTGATGACATAACATGCACAATCGCACATGTCATGTTGTTGCTACTCTGTGCAGACAGCAGGGTGGGAACAAGACTCGGAGGGTGGGCGAGGGAGGGTGGGGTGATGCTGCTCCACACAAACAGTGGAGATAGAAATGAGGAGGGTGAGGAGGCGAGGAGGCCAGAGCAACAAGGGTGTGAGGTGAGTGGTTGATAGTTTACGGCACCAGGGTGGGGTGATGACACACCATGCATGTCATGTCGGAGTCACTACTCTGTGCAGACAGCAGGGTGGGAGAAGGAGGGTGGGCGAGGAAGTGAGGGAAGGGCAGGTGACACTGCTGTACAGATAGCAGAGATGGAAATGAGGAGGGTGAGGAGGTGAGAAGGCTGGGGGGATGGAGGCCAGGGTGATGCTGCTCTACACAGACAGCAGGGGTGAAAACAAGGAGGGTGAGGAGGCGAGGAGGCTGGGGAAAGGGGTGTCTCTGGCATTGAATCATTGTTGTTGTGGTTGTCACAGTGTTCATGGCTGTGTCATTATGGTCATGTGTCCAAGTCTGTATATTGATGAGCATATCAGCATTGACTTGCACAGACCAAAAGAGATGACAACAAATATGCTACTTACTTGGAATCAGTTCATCAATGACCATTCGTCATTCGAGCATGTTGTTAATTGGTATGGGACAAACAGAATCACTTATTTGGTCATATTACTTGGGTGGTGCATGGTGTGATCACAAATTGAATCGCATCATGTCATGTCATGTAACTGTGTGTCATTGAGTGTCATCTACAGTATTCGGTAGAACAAAAAAAGAGACTTACTTAGATATATTAATGTCAACTGTCTGCATCTCATTTAAGTGGGGCATGCTGGTATAACCAAACCATTAATGTCAGGTCTATTGAGTCTGCAACAAATAACACCAAATAGTTTATTGTTATTTCAAATGGCAACATGTCATCCCCTTTCCACCTTTCCAACCTTTTCCTGTTCGTCACCTCATTTATATTGCTTTCTATATTGCCCATTTTCTCACTATATCTATTTGAATGTAATGCAAGATTGACTTTATCACTGTGCAGGACTGCAGCCTGTAGAGTGATAAAGTCTGCCCTTGTTTCAAGATTAGTTTAGTTGCCCATCTATAGCACTGACCATCTTCTTTGTTTCAGATCATGCATTTCCCCCTCTAGGCTGAACTCTACCTGGCATACCTATCATCTGAAGGTCAGTCCAGAGACTAACCATAATATTGCAGATCATTTTGATTTAAGGGTCTGGGAGACTTTGTAGGTCGTGCAGTGATGTGGGCTGGATGCAGCCTCCCTTGCATGGCTTGTTGGGTCATGTGGTGATGTGGGTATGATGTGGCTCCTCTCACATAGCCATTTAAGGGTTCAGGGAATCTTTGTAGGTCATGCAGTGATGTGGGCTTGATGCAGCCTCTCCTGCATGGCTTGTTGGGTCATGTGGTGATGTAAGTATGATGTGGCTCCTCTCACATGGCCATTTAAGGGTTCAGGGGATCTTTGTAGGTCATACAGTGATGTGGGCTTGATGCAGCCTCTTTTACATGGCTTGTCAGGTCATGTGGTGATGTGGGTATAATGTGGTTCCTCTCACATGGCTGTTTTAGTTTGGTTTCGAGAATGGGTTGTGTGGTGATGTGGTCTTTCACCTGACCCCTTGGGTTTGCTTCTTTTTTTCTCTCTATATGGTCACTCAGCTGAACTTCATCTCAATCAGATTATTTTTGGAGTGCTGTTAAGTTGATTGCCTGGCTTGGTAAGTATTCTGACTGG